>NC_046104.1:829945-917764 GCF_010993605.1 Petromyzon marinus
TCTATCTCTGTCTCTCTGCTTCTCTCTGCCTCCCACTGTCTCTCTCTCTGTCTCTCTCTGCCTCTCTGCCTCTCTCTCTGCCTCCCACTGCCTCTCTCTGTGTCTCTCTCTGCCTCTCTCTGTGTTTCTCTGCCTCTCTGTCTCTCTCTGCCTCTCTGTGTCTCTCTCTGTCTCTCTGTGTCTCTCTCTGCCTCTCTGTCTCTCTGTGTCTCTCTCTGCCTCTCTCTGTGTCTCTCTCTGTCTCTCTCTGTGTCTCTCTGCTTCCAACTGCCTCTCTCTGCCTCTCTGTCTCTCTGCCTCTCTGTCTCTCTCTCTCTCTCTGCCTCTCTGTGTCTCTCTGTGTCTCTCTGTCTCTCTTCTGCCTCTCTGTCGCTACAAATCCACGCGCTTTGGCGCTAAAAGCACCACGCACAAAATGAAAGAAAAGTCACGTGGTGGTGGTGGTGGTCATCGCGCACGCCACGTTGACGAGCGAACGCTTCAGAAGGTGAACATGAGGGGTGCCGTCCATCCTAGTACAGAGGGCTTTTCCGGCTCCCAAGCGTTCGAAGAAGACGCGCTGCACATCACCGACACGTGTGTGTGGTACGTGGCGTGCTCCAGCCGGAGCCGCGCCTTGAGCAGGCCCCTGAACACTGGAAGCAGCACAGAGCAGCCGTCAGTGTCACCTTGCAGCGTCTTCTTCCTCGTTCTGTACACCGCCAACTTCGCCTGAGCACAGGCGAAGTTGGCGAGGTCATGTCGCTTGTTAGCCAGGTAAGGCACCACCCCATATACGAAGCTGCTGTTGTAGAAGGGCACCCCCAGTTTCCTGAAGATGTCCCCCAATAGGCGGAACATTGGTTTGAGTCGCTGGCAGTGTAAGTACCGGTGGGGCAGATCCTCCCTGGCACCGCAGCAGGAGATGCACCAAGTCTGTTACCCCTGGCGAGATTCGGCTGAGCCACACGGCCGATGGCAACGTGCAGTGTGCCAACCTCCACTGGAGGTCACCGCAGCGTTTGGCTACGGGAGACTTGTGGATTTGTAGCGATTATTTGTGTTGCTGGTGACTTTGTGTGTTTGTGTTGCTGGTGACTTTGTGTGTTTGTGTTGCTGGTGACTTTGTGTGTTTGTGTTGCTGATGACTTTGTGTGTTTGTGTTGCTGGTGACTTTGTGTGTGTGTTGCTGGTGACTTTGTGTGTTTGTGTTGCTGATGACTTTGTGTGTTTGTGTTGCTGGTGACTTTGTGTATTTGTGTTGCTGGTGACTTTGTGTGTTTGTGTTGCTGGTGACTTTGTGTGTTTGTGTTGCTGGTGACTTTGTGTATTTGTGTTGCTGGTGACTTTGTGTGCTTGTGTTGCTAGTGACTTTGTGTGTTTGTGTTGCTGGTGACTTTGTGTGTTTGTGTTGCTGGTGACTTTGTGTGCTTGTGTTGCTGGTGACTTTGTGTATTTGTGTTGCTGGTGACTTTGTGTGTTTGTGTTGCTGGTGACTTTGTGTATTTGTGTTGCTGGTGACTTTGTGTGTGTGTTGCTGGTGACTTTGTGTATTTGTGTTGCTGGTGACTTTGTGTGCTTGTGTTGCTGGTGACTTTGTGTGTCTGTGTTGCTGGTGACTTTGTGTGTTTGTGTTGCTGGTGACTTTGTGTGTTTGTGTTGCTGGTGACTTTGACTTTGTGTGTTTGTGTTGCTGGTGACTTTGTGTGTTTGTGTTGCTGGTGACTTTGTGTGTTTGTGTTGCTGGTGACTTTGTGTATTTTTGTTGCTGGTAACTTTGTGTGCTTGTGTTGCTGGTGACTTTGTGTGTTTGTGTTGCTGGTGACTTTGTGTGTTTGTGTTGCTGGTGACTTTGTGTGCTTGTGTTGCTGGTGACTTTGTGTATTTGTGTTGCTGGTGACTTTGTGTGTTGTGTTGCTGGTGACTTTGTGTATTTGTGTTGCTGGTGACTTTGTGTGTGTGTTGCTGGTGACTTTGTGTATTTGTGTTGCTGGTGACTTTGTGTGCTTGTGTTGCTGGTGACTTTGTGTGTCTGTGTTGCTGGTGACTTTGTGTGTTTGTGTTGCTGGTGACTTTGTGTGTTTGTGTTGCTGGTGACTTTGACTTTGTGTATTTGTGTTGCTGGTGACTTTGTGTGTTTGTGTTGCTGGTGACTTTGAGGATTTGTGTTGCTGTTGACTTTGTGTGTTTGTGTTGCTGGTGACTTTGACTTTGTGTGTTTGTGTTGCTGGTGACTTTGTGTGTTTGTGTTGCTGGTGACTTTGTGTGCTTGTGTTGCTGGTGACTTTGTGTGTTTGTGTTGCTGGTGACTTTGTGTATTTGTGTTGCTGGTGACTTTGTGTGTTTGTGTTGCTGGTGACTTTGTGTGTTTGTGTTGCTGGTGACTTTGTGTATTTGTGTTGCTGGTGACTTTGTGTATTTGTGTTGCTGGTGACTTTGTGTGTGTGTTGCTGGTGACTTTGTGTATTTGTGTTGCTGGTGACTTTGTGTGCTTGTGTTGCTGGTGATTTTGTGTGTCTGTGTTGCTGGTGACTTTGTATGTTTGTGTTGCTGGTGACTTTGTGTGTTTGTGTTGCTGGTGACTTTGACTTTGTGTGTTTGTGTTGCTGGTGACTTTGTGTGTTTGTGTTGCTGGTGACTTTGACTTTGTGTGTTTGTGTTGCTGGTGACTTTGTGTGTTTGTGTTGCTGGTGACTTTGTGTGCTTGTGTTGCTGGTGACTTTGTGTATTTGTGTTGCTGGCGACTTTGTGTGTTTGTGTTGCTGGTGACTTTGTGTGTTTGTGTTGCTGGTGACTTTGTGTGTGTGTGTTGCTGGTGACTTTGTGTATTTGTGTTGCTGGTGACTTTGTGTGTTTGTGTTGCTGGTGACTTTGTGTATTTGTGTTGCTGGTGACTTTGTGTATTTGATATCGTAATCGCCTCCAGTGCTGTTGCTGTTGGCGGCAATTAAAGTTGTTTAAAAGTCAAAATCTGTCTCTCTCTGCCTCTCTGTATCTCTCTGCCTCTCTGTCTCTCACTGTCTCTGTGTCTCTCTCACTGTCTCTGTCTGTCTCTCTCTGTGTCTCTGTGTCTCTCGCTGGCTCTCTGTCTCTCACTGTCTCTGTGTGTCTCTCACTGTCTCTGTGTGTCTTTCACTGTCTCTGTGTGTCTCTCGGTCTCACTGTCTCTGTGTGTCTCTCACTGTCTCTGTGTGTCTCTCACTGTCTCTGTGTGTCTCACTGTCTCTGTGTGTCTCTCACTGTATCTGTGTGTCTCTCACTGTATCTGTGTGTCTCTCACTGTCTCTGTGTCTCTCACTGTCTCTGTGTGTCTCTCACTGTCTCTGTGTGTCTCTGTGTGTCTCTCTGTCTCTCACTGTCTCTGTGTGTCTCTCTGTCTCTCACTGTCTCTGTGTGTCTCTCTGTCTCTGTGTGTCTCTCACTGTCTCTGTGTGTCTCTCACTGTCTCTGTGTGTCTCTCACTGCCTCTGTGTGTCTCTCACTGTCTCTGTGTGTCTCTCACTGTCTCTGTGTGTCTCTCACTGTCTCTGTGTCTCTCTCTGTCTCTGTGTCTCTCTGTGTGTCTCTCTGTCTCTCCTTGTCTCTCTCTGTGTCTCTCTGTCTTTCCCTGTCTCTCTCTGTGTCTCTCTGTGTCTCTCTGTCTCTCTCTCCGCCAGTGTTATTGCGAGCAGGCCTCTCGCCACGCTGTTTTGCGCCCAGGTTTTTGTTTGGTTTTTGTGACGAAAATTTCCTCCGCGAGAGGCCCGTGGGCTCGCCACAAACAGCAAGCCCCGGTTAGCCACGATTCATATCCAGGTTAGTATGCGTATCTGTTAAATATAAATGTGTGTGTGTGTATCGAGTGAGTGTGTGACGAGACGCAATTGTGTTAAGCGCGGTATGAATCCTAATCGTATTATGTGCGCTTCATAAAATGCATAACGCAACAGCAAGTAACACACACACATCACACTCTCACGTGCGTGTTCTAATGCCGCGGTGCTAAGTGTAGTGGTGAGCACACACGGACTTCAAATCCAGAGGTCATCGGTTCGATTCCATCTCCCTTCACGGCAGCAGTTAGAAGTATCTGAGATACTCCGGTGGCCTTAATAGGTGCTCGCTAACAGCACTTGCCCCTGCGGTCTGGCAAAAGGCGATGCGTTGGGGATTCTTGCACTTACCCTATCTTTGTCCGCGCGCACTTACCACGCCTAATTTCCCCAGAGCTCCACGCGGATTTCACCTTTTCCTTTTAATTTACATCAAATGCGGTCCGCCTGGGGCCTCCAAGACTCATGCGTTTAACCTCCCCCCTACCCCCTCCCCTCCGCCTGTCATCTCCCTCCCACTCCAACATCCCATCCGTCCGTCCCTCCCTTCCTTGCCTCACTAACTCACCTGTGTCCTCATCCATTCACTCGCACGCACACTCACTCTCTCGATCCCACTCATTCACTCATCCTTTGCTCACTCAATATTCCATTCTCTCTCTCACACGCACGCACTCACGCGCTAATCATTGTGCTTTTGTAATTTTGGTGACCCACGTGGCTCTTACAAACGACATTCCACCCATGTGTCTATTGAGCTATCACCTGGTGACACAACATCAACTTGATCGCTTGGCAACTTTCACGGTGGCGCACTGAGTATTCACAATACTGTGATGTACGTTGACCACCCAAAGCGGCAAAACACCCACACACCCACGCACTCACCCACGCACTCACCCACGCACTCACCCACGCACTCACCCACGCACTCACCCACGCACTCACCCACGCACTCACCCACGCACTCACCCACGCACTCACCCACGCACTCACCCACGCACTCACCCACGCACTCACCCACGCACTCACCCACGCACTCACCCACGCACTCACCCACGCACTCACCCACGCACTCACCCACGCACTCACCCACGCACTCACCCACGCACTCACCCACGCACTCACCCACGCACTCACCCACGCACTCACCCACGCACTCACCCACGCACTCACCCACGCACTCACCCACGCACTCACCCACGCACTCACCCACGCACTCACCCACGCACTCACCCACGCACTCACCCACGCACTCACCCACGCACTCACCCACGCACTCACCCACGCACTCACCCACGCACTCACCCACGCACTCACCCACGCACTCACCCACGCACTCACCCACGCACTCACCCACGCACTCACCCACGCACTCACTCACTCACCCACATACTCACTCACCCACGCACTCACTCACCCACGCACTCACTCACCCACGCACTCACCCACGCACTCACCCACGCACTCACCCACGCACTCACCCACGCACTCACCCACGCACTCACCCACGCACTCACCCACGCACTCACCCACGCACTCACCCACGCACTCACCCACGCACTCACCCACGCACTCACCCACGCACTCACCCACGCACTCACCCACGCACTCACCCACGCACTCACCCACGCACTCACCCACGCACTCACCCACGCACTCACCCACGCACTCACCCACGCACTCACCCACGCACTCACCCACGCACTCACCCACGCACTCACCCACGCACTCACCCACGCACTCACCCACGCACTCACCCACGCACTCACCCACGCACTCACCCACGCACTCACCCACGCACTCACCCACCCACGCACTCACCCACCCACGCACTCACCCACCCACGCACTCACCCACCCACGCACTCACCCACCCACGCACTCACCCACCCACGCACTCACCCACCCACGCACTCACCCACCCACGCACTCACCCACCCACGCACTCACCCACCCACGCACTCACCCACCCACGCACTCACCCACCCACGCACTCACCCACCCACGCACTCACCCACCCACGCACTCACCCACCCACGCACTCACCCACCCACGCACTCACCCACCCACGCACTCACCCACCCACGCACTCACCCACCCACGCACTCACCCACCCACGCACTCACCCACCCACGCACTCACCCACCCACGCACTCACCCACCCACGCACTCACCCACCCACGCACTCACCCACCCACGCACTCACCCACCCACGCACTCACCCACCCACGCACTCACCCACCCACGCACTCACCCACCCACGCACTCACCCACCCACGCACTCACCCACCCACGCACTCACCCACCCACGCACTCACCCACCCACGCACTCACCCACCCACGCACTCACCCACCCACGCACTCACCCACCCACGCACTCACCCACCCACGCACTCACCCACCCACGCACTCACCCACCCACGCACTCACCCACCCACGCACTCACCCACCCACGCACTCACCCACCCACGCACTCACCCACCCACGCACTCACCCACCCACGCACTCACCCACCCACGCACTCACCCACCCACGCACTCACCCACCCACGCACTCACCCACCCACGCACTCACCCACCCACGCACTCACCCACCCACGCACTCACCCACCCACGCACTCACCCACCCACGCACTCACCCACCCACGCACTCACCCACCCACGCACTCACCCACCCACGCACTCACCCACCCACGCACTCACCCACCCACGCACTCACCCACCCACGCACTCACCCACCCACGCACTCACCCACCCACGCACTCACCCACCCACGCACTCACCCACCCACGCACTCACCCACCCACGCACTCACCCACCCACGCACTCACCCACCCACGCACTCACCCACCCACGCACTCACCCACCCACGCACTCACCCACCCACGCACTCACCCACCCACGCACTCACCCACCCACGCACTCACCCACCCACGCACTCACCCACCCACGCACTCACCCACCCACGCACTCACCCACCCACGCACTCACCCACCCACGCACTCACCCACCCACGCACTCACCCACCCACGCACTCACCCACCCACGCACTCACCCACCCACGCACTCACCCACCCACGCACTCACCCACCCACGCACTCACCCACCCACGCACTCACCCACCCACGCACTCACCCACCCACGCACTCACCCACCCACGCACTCACCCACCCACGCACTCACCCACCCACGCACTCACCCACCCACGCACTCACCCACCCACGCACTCACCCACCCACGCACTCACCCACCCACGCACTCACCCACCCACGCACTCACCCACCCACGCACTCACCCACCCACGCACTCACCCACCCACGCACTCACCCACCCACGCACTCACCCACCCACGCACTCACCCACCCACGCACTCACCCACCCACGCACTCACCCACCCACGCACTCACCCACCCACGCACTCACCCACCCACGCACTCACCCACCCACGCACTCACCCACCCACGCACTCACCCACCCACGCACTCACCCACCCACGCACTCACCCACCCACGCACTCACCCACCCACGCACTCACCCACCCACGCACTCACCCACCCACGCACTCACCCACCCACGCACTCACCCACCCACGCACTCACCCACCCACGCACTCACCCACCCACGCACTCACCCACCCACGCACTCACCCACCCACGCACTCACCCACCCACGCACTCACCCACCCACGCACTCACCCACCCACGCACTCACCCACCCACGCACTCACCCACCCACGCACTCACCCACCCACGCACTCACCCACCCACGCACTCACCCACCCACGCACTCACCCACCCACGCACTCACCCACCCACGCACTCACCCACCCACGCACTCACCCACCCACGCACTCACCCACCCACGCACTCACCCACCCACGCACTCACCCACCCACGCACTCACCCACCCACGCACTCACCCACCCACGCACTCACCCCACCACGCACTCACCCACCCACGCACTCACCCACCACGCACTCACCCACCCACTCACTCACCCACCCACGCACTCACCCACCCACGCACTCACCCACCCACGCACTCACCCACCCACGCACTCACCACCCACGCACTCACCCACCCACGCACTCACCCACCCACGCACTCACCCACCCACGCACTCACCCCACCCACGCACTCACCCACCCCACGCACTCACCCACCCACGCACTCACCCACCCACGCACTCACCCACCCACGCACTCACCACCCACGCACTCACCCACCCACGCACTCACCCACCCACGCACTCACCCACCCACGCACTCACCCACCCACGCACTCACCCACCCACGCACTCACCCACCCACGCACTCACCCACCCACGCACTCACCCACCCACGCACTCACCCACCCACGCACTCACCCACCCCACGCACTCACCCACCCACGCACTCACCCACCCACGCACTCACCCACCCACGCACTCACCCACCCACGCACTCACCCACCCACGCACTCACCCACCCACGCACTCACCCACCCACGCACTCACCCCCCACGCACTCACCCACCCACCACTCACTCCACCCACCCACGCACTCACCCACCCACGCACTCACCCACCACGCACTCACCCACCCACGCACTCACCCACCCCCGCACTCACTCACCCACGCACTCACCCACCCAGCACTCACCCACCCACCACTCACCCACCCACCCACTCACCCACCCACCCAGCACTCACCCACCCACCCACTCACCCACCCACCCAGCACTCACCCACCCACCCAGCACTCACCCACCCAGCACTCACCCACCCACCCAGCACTCACCCACCCAGCACTCACCCACCCAGCACTCACCCACACCACGCACTCACCCACCCACGCACTCACCCACCCACGCACTCACCCACCCACGCACTCACCCACCCACGCACTCACCCACCCACGCACTCACCCACCCACGCACTCACCCACCCACGCACTCACCCACCCACGCACTCACCCACCCACGCACTCACCCACCCACGCACTCACCCACCCACGCACTCACCCACCCACGCACTCACCCACCCACGCACTCACCCACCCACGCACTCACCCACCCACGCACTCACCCACCCACGCACTCACCCACCCACGCACTCACCCACCCACGCACTCACCCACCCACGCACTCACCACCCACGCACTCACCCACCCACGCACTCACCCACCCACGCACTCACCCACCCACGCACTCACCCACCCACGCACTCACCCACCCACGCACTCACCCACCCACGCACTCACCCACCCACGCACTCACCCACCCACGCACTCACCCACCCACGCACTCACCCACCCACGCACTCACCCACCCACGCACTCACCCACCCACGCACTCACCCACCCACGCACTCACCCACCCACGCACTCACCCACCCACGCACTCACCCACCCACGCACTCACCCACCCACGCACTCACCCACCCACGCACTCACCCACCCACGCACTCACCCACCCACGCACTCACCCACCCACGCACTCACCCACCCACGCACTCACCCACCCACGCACTCACCCACCCACGCACTCACCCACCCACGCACTCACCCACCCACGCACTTCACCCACCCACGCACTCACCCACCCACGCACTCACCCACCCACGCACTCACCCACCCACGCACTCACCCACCCACGCACTCACCCACCCACGCACTCACCCACCCACTCACTCACCCACCCACGCACTCACCCACCCACGCACTCACCCACCCACGCACTCACCCCACCCACCCACTCACCCACCCCCGCACCCACCCACCCACGCACTCACCCACCCACGCACTCACCCACCCACGCACTCACCCACCCACGCACTCACCCACCCACGCACTCACCCACCCACGCACTCACCCACCCACGCACTCACCCACCCACGCACTCACCCACCCACGCACTCACCCACCCACGCACTCACCCACCCACGCACTCACCCACCCACGCACTCACCCACCCACGCACTCACCCACCCACGCACTCACCCACCCACGCACTCACCCACCCACGCACTCACCCACCCACGCACTCACCCACCCACGCACTCACCCACCCACGCACTCACCCACCCACGCACTCACCCACCCACGCACTCACCCACCCACGCACTCACCCACCCACGCACTCACCCACCCACGCACTCACCCACCCACGCACTCACCCACCCACGCACTCACCCACCCACGCACTCACCCACCCACGCACTCACCCACCCACGCACTCACCCACCCACGCACTCACCCACCCACGCACTCACCACCCACGCACTCACCCACCCACGCACTCACCCACCCACGCACTCACCCACCCACGCACTCACCCACCCACGCACTCACCCACCCACGCACTCACCCACCCACGCACTCACCCACCCACGCACTCACCCACCCACGCACTCACCCACCCACGCACTCTCCCCCCACCCACCACCCACGCACCCACCCACCCACGCACCCACCCACCACGCACCCACCACCCACCCCCACCCCACCCCCACCCACCACCCACCCACCCACCCACCCACCCACGCACCCACCCACCACGACCCACCCACCCACGCACCACCCACCCACACACCCACCCACCCACGCACCCCCCACCCACGCACCCACCCACCCACCCCCACCCCCCCACCCACCCACCCACGCACCCACCCACCCACGCACCCACCCACCCACGCACCCACCACCCACGCACCCACCCACCCACACCCACCCACCACGCACTCACCCACCCACGCACTCACCCACCCACGCACTCACCCCCACGCACTCACCCACCCACGCACTCACCACCCACGCACTCACCCACCCAACTCACTCACCCACCCACGCACTCACCCACCCACGCACTACCACCCACGCACTCACCACCCACTCACTCACCCACCCACTCACTCACCCACCCACTCACCCACCCACGCACTCACCCACCCACGCACTCACCCACCCACGCACTCACCCACCCACGCACTCACCCACCCACGCACTCACCCACCCACGCACTCACCCACCCACGCACTCACCCACCCACGCACTCACCCACCCACGCACTCACCCACCCACGCACTCACCCACCCACGCACTCACCCACCCACGCACTCACCCACCCACGCACTCACCCACCCACGCACTCACCCACCCACGCACTCACCCACCCACGCACTCACCCACCCACGCACTCACCCACCCACGCACTCACCCACCACCCACGCACTCACCCACCCACGCACTCACCCACCCACGCACTCACCCACCCACCCACGCACTCACCCACCCACGCACTCACCCACCCACGCACTCACCCACCCACGCACTCACCCACCCACGCACTCACCCACCCACCCACGCAAAGATCAAAGATCCCCCATATAGCCTTAACAGACTGTAGGGGCAAGTGCTGTTAGCGAGCACCTTTGAAGGCCGGAACGGTACACGAGGGGGTGGGTGGCCAGCACCACGCCCGACCGCCTTTGTCTCCCTAGTGGCAATGTTTACACACCGCACCAGGTACTCATTTTAGGCTGAGTCGACCTAGGGGAGGCCCGGGACCGGTTCAAATAATCGTCACTGGTGTTGGCCGTGAGCGGGAATCGAACCCGGGTCGCCAGGTTCATAGCGCAGCGCGCTAACCGCTACACTACCGCTCCCCACAACTCACCCACACACACACTCACTCACCCACTCACTCACCCACGCACTCACTCACCCACTCACCCATACACTCACCCACACACTCACTCATTCACCCAAACACTCACTCACCCACCCACGCACTCACCCACACACTCACCCACACACTCACTCACCCACTCACCCATACACTCACCCACACACTCACTCACTCACCCACATACTCACTCACCCACGCACTCACTCACACACTCACTCACCCACATACTCACTCACCCACGAACTCACTCACACACTCACTCACCCACGCACTCACTCACTCTCCCACACACTCACTGACCCACTCACTCACCCATACACTCACTCACCCACACACTCACTCACTCATCCACTCACTCACCCACGCACTCACCCATACACTCACTCACATACTCACTCACTCACCCACTCACTCGCCCACACACTCACTCACCCACTCACCCATACACTCACCCATACTCTCACCCAAACACTCACTTACCCACGTACTCACCCACACACTCACCCACACACTCACTCACCCACTCACCCATACACTCACCCACACACTCACTCACTCACTCAAACACTCACCCACGCACTTACCCACACACTCACCCACGCACTCACCCACACACTCACTCACACACTCACTCACCCACTCACTCACCCACACACTCACTCATTCACCCAAACACTCACTCACCCACACACTCACCCACTCACTCACCCACACACTCACCCATGCACTCACTCACACACTCACTCACCCACATACTCACTCACTCACCAACGAACTCACTCACACACTCACTCACTCACCCACACACTCACTGACCCACTCACTCACCCATACACTCACTCACCCACAGACTCACTCACCCACTCACTCACCCGTACACTCACTCACCCACGCACTCACCCACACACTCACTCACTCACTCATCCACTCACTCACCCACGCACTCACCCATACACTCACTCACATACTCACTCACCAACCCACTCACTCGCCCACACACTTACGCACTTACCCACTCACATACCCACACACTCATTCACCCACACACTCACTCACCCACACACTCACTCATCCACTCACCCACACACTCACTCACTCACCCACGCACGCACTCACCCACACACTCACTCACTCACACACTCACTCACTCACACACTCACTCACTCACACACTCAATAACCCACATACTCACTAACCCATTCACTCACCCACTCACCCAAACACTCACTCACCCACACACCCACTCACTTCCACACGCATTCACACACTCACCCACTCACTCACTCAACAACAACAACCGCCACTAAATGGTGGTGACGTCACTACGACGCTTGTGCCAGGCTATGTGCACTTTGAGACCACGTGAAGTGTCAAACACCCGCTGGCAGGAGGTCACGGGGCAGACCTAGATGCCACAGTCGAATGACTGAGACGACTGGCTGATGCACCGCCTGTGCCCCCTACTGTGCCAACTTGCTGTGCTTTAGCCACCCGGTGCTCCACTCGTTGTTGTGAGCGTCGCTCCTCCGCCCTCCATTGTTGTTGGAGGGCGACTGCCTCCATCTGCCAAGTAGCGTCCTTCACGAGCCTCCTCCACAGAGGCCGATCTTGACACAGCTGGTAACAGTCATTGGCAAGTCCACTCAGCTCCACATCCTCCTGTACCACATCACTTAATCTCTTCTCTAGCCCGTGCCGCGCCCGTTTCGCCCCCTCGATCCGGCCGAACAAAAGCTGTTTAGGCATGCGGTGGCTGGGCATGCGGGCTACATGACCCAGCAAACGCAGCCTTGCCTGCCGGAGGAGCTCACCGATAGGACTTTGTCCAGATCTTTCAAGGATTTGTGAGCTCCTCACACAATCCAGCCTAATTAAACCCAGGATGGATCCTAGGCAGGCCAGCCTAAATCTTTCTAAGCAGCGAAGATGTTCCATTAGGGGGGTCCACGTTTCGCAAGCGTAGAGAAGGGAGGGAATGACCGTGGTCGAGAAGACCTGAAGCTTAGTGCGGAGCGACAGACCAGGTAGCTTCCACACAGCGTTACGCAACCGATGAAAATATAATGCCACTCGACTGATTCGGAGTGAGACCTCTGCTGTTAAACTGGAGCCGGTCATGAGCATACTGCCCAGGTATGGGAAACTCTCCACTCTCTCCACAACTGCCCCATCACCGATTGGGAGTTGTGGAGGTGGAGTGTCCGATGGTACAAAATATCCAGGCAGGTGCTTAGTTTTGGTGGGGCTGATGGTAAGGCCCCATCTCTTAGTGGCAAGCTCCAGGTTCAACATCAGCATCTCCAACTCCTCCTCTGAGTTTAGCAGCAATTACCAGATCATCGGCATACATAACGTGGTTGAGCAATAGGGAGCCATCCCTTAACTGCAGTCAGGCATCGGATCAGCCTCCCATTGTATCTGTACCAGATGGAAATTCCTCCGGTACAGCTACTGAAGGCTTCACGAACAACGTGGTCGAAATAGATGTTAAATAATGTGGGAGCCAGAGGACATCCCTGTCGCACCCCAAGGTGTACAGGGAATGGCTCCGATACCCGGCCACGTAGTTTTACCCGGGCCCGCTCATCATCATTAAGGTCCTTAATGATCGTAAGCAGAGGGTCAGCGACTCCGAAAACACGAAAAACAACCCAGAGCCCAGGCCTACTGATGGTATCATAGGCCTTTACCAGGTCAATAAAGCAGAGATGTAGGTCTTGTTGGAATCCCTACACCTCTGCTGTAGCAGACGGACATAAAATATGGCATCTGTGCAGGACCGCCCTTTCCTGAAACCGCATTGGGGCTCCGCAAGCCTCTCCTCAGCGTGCCTAGCAAGGCGATGTTGAATAATCCTTGCCAGGACCTTTCCCGGCACACTGAGGAGTGAGATGCCCCTGTAGTTGTTACAGTCTGTGCGGTCTTCCTTCTTAAATTTTGGAACCACCAGGGCATCCTTCCAGTCCTGTGGAACCCGTCCAGTGGCCCAGACTGTTGATATGATATCATGTAGGGCAGTCTGTGCACAAACGCCACCCTCCCTCAGCATATCGCTTGGGAGTTCATCTCTGCCCAGTGCCTTTCCTGGTCTCAGGCTCTGGATCGCCTTCAGTACTTGCTATCACTCTCCCTCTCACTCACTCACTCGTTCACCACTCACCCACTCACTCACCCACTCACTCACACACTCACTCACCCACTCACACACTCACTCACCCACTCACTAACACACTCACTCACCCACACATTAACTTACTCACCCACTTACTCACCCACAAACTCACACACTCACTCGCTCACCCTATCACTCTCCCACTCACTCTCACATACTCACTCACCTACTCACTCACCTACATACTCACTCACCCACACACTCGCCCACTCACTCGTTCACCTACACACTCACACACTCTCTTTGGTTTTTTTCGTTAAAGTCACGTATAAATAAGAAATAATAAAATAACATAATAGCATACGACGTTTCAGTTGCAACACAAGCAGCCATCATCAGGTACAGAAGAGCTAAATTTAGGAGAGAGGGGAAACACATAACCTCAGATGTACATACAGACACCCAAGTAGGGGGAACTAACACAGATACAACAGGGGACACAGAGAGAGAAGCATACCAAACAATCAGGGTTTAGCAAAATTTTGGAAACCATATAAAGCAACACAGACGGTCAGTCAAAACACAATTAACGCATAGTCCGGTTGATCACGCTATTTCAAAGATTGCTAAATTGCAAGTTAAGTATGAAACTCAAAATACAGACCGCACACACACAGACATCCAAGTAGAGCGGACCAGCACAGAGACAAGCACACAGTGAAGTCGCCTTAAACAGGCAGAGAAGGTGAGGCTGAGAGACAATGGGACAAAATTAGCATGAGGTATGCATGGAGCAAAGTGGGGCGCGGTAGCACCCACTCTGTGCTGGTTCGTTCTACTTGGATGTCTGTGTGTGTGTGTGCGGTCTGTATTTTGAGTTTCATACTTAACTTGCAATTTAGCAATCTTTGAAATCGCGTGATCAACCGGACTCTGCGTTAATTGTGTTTTGACCGACCGTCTGTGTTGCTTTACAAGGTTTTCAAAATTTTGCTAAACCCTGTTTGTTTGGTATGCTTCTCTCTCTGTGTCCCCTGTTGTGTCTGTGTCGTTCCCCCTACTTGGGTGTCTGTATATACATCTGGGGTTATGTGTTTCCTCTCTCTCCTAAATTTAGCTCTTCCGTACCTGATGATGGCTGCTTGTGTTGCAACTGAAACGTCGTACGCTATTATGTTATTTTATTTTTCTTATTTATACGTGACTTTACCGATAAAAAAAACAAAGAGTAATTCCTCCAGTCACGAAAGCTTCAAATCAAGTCACTCACACACTCATTCACTCACCCATTGACTGGCTCACCCTATCACTCTCCCACTAACTCACTCATGGACTCACTCAATTCATCGACTCTCTCATTCACTCATCATCTCAATCAATCCACGCGTAAACTCCACGTTATCTGTTCGGATCGCAGCAGCTGCTTGGAATGAGACCGTGCGAAAGACTGACTTCTAAACAACTTTTATTGCCGCCAGCAGCAAAAGCGCTGGAGTCGATTTCGATATGAAACACACAAAGTCACCAGCAACACAAATGAAAATAAACGCTACAAATCCACGCGCTGTGACGCTAAAAAGCACCGCGCACAACACGAAAGAAAAGTCACGTGGTGGTGGTTGTGGTGGTCATTCGCGCACGCCACGTTGACGAGCGAGCGCTTCAGAAGGTGAACACGAGGAGGGTGCCGTCCACGCTGGTACAGAGAGAGGGGCTTGTCCGGCTCCCCAGCGTTCGAAGAAGACGCGCTGCACATCACCGACACGTGTGTGTGGTACGTGGCGTGCTCCAGCCGGAGCCGCGCCTTGAGCAGGCCCCTGAACACTGGAAGCAGCACAGAGCAGCCGTCAGTGTCACCTTGCAGCTCGTTCTGTAACACCGCCAACTTCGCCTGAGCACAGGCGAAGTTGGCGAGGTCATGGCGCTTGTTAGCCAGGTAAGGCACCACCCCATATACGAAGCCGCTGTTGTAGAAGGGCACCCCCAGTTTCCTGAAGATGTCCCCCAATAGGCGGAACATTGGTTTGAGCCGCTGGCAGTGTAAGTACCGGTGGGGCAGATCCTCCCTGGCAACGCAGCAGGAGATGCACCAAGTCTGTTACCCCTGGCGAGATTCGGCTGAGCCACACGGCCGATGGCAACGTGCAGTGTGCCAACCTCCACTGGAGGTCACCGCAACGTTTGGCGACAGGAGGAGAAGAATCGAACGTCTTATAGACGTCCCATCGATTGTTGAAGTGACGTGGACGAGGGCAACACGCGTCACTGGAAGGGTTGATGGATGGGCTTGCGGTCAAGCCTAACAGCGGAGTGGCAGCTAAAGGGAGAGAGAGCACGCCAGAGAGAGAGACATCAGGCCACACACACAGAGACATCACGTCACACACAGAGAGACATTACGTCACACACACAGAGACATCACGCCACACACAGAGACATCACCCCACACATAGAGAGACATCACGCCACACACAGAGGACATCACGCCACACACACACAGAGACATCACGTCACATACACACAGAGACATCACGCCACACACAGAGATATCACGTCACACACACACAGATATCACTCCACACACACACAGAGACATCACGTCACACACACAGAGATATCACGCCACACACACAGAGACATCACGCCACACACACAGAGACATCACACACACAGAGAGACATCACGCCACACACACAGAAACATCACGCCACACACAGAGAGACATCACGCCACACACACAGAGACATCACACACACACAGAGACATCACGCCACACATACAGAGACATCACGTCACACACACAGAGACATCACGCCACACACACACAGACATCACGCCACACACACAGAGACATCACACACACACAGAGACATCACGCCACACATACAGAGACATCACGTCACACACACAGAGACATCACGCCACACACACAGAGACATCACGCCACACACACAGAGACATCACGCCACACACACACAGAGACATCACTCCACACACACAGAGACATCACGTCACACACACACAGACATCACGCCACACACACACAGAGACATCACGCCACACACAGAGAGACATCACACACACACAGAGACATCACACACACACAGAGACATCACGCCACACACACAGAGACATCACACACACAGAGACATCACGTCACACATACAGAGACATCACACACAGAGACATCACGCCACACACAGAGACATCACGACACACACACAGACATCACACACACACACACAGACATCACGTCACACACACAGAGACATCACGTCACACACACAGAGACATCATGCCACACATACAGAGACATCACGCCACACACACAGAGACATCACTCCACACACACAGAGACATCACGTCACACACACAGAGACATCACGTCACACACACAGAGACATCACGTCACACACACAGAGACATCATGCCACACACACAGAGACATCACGTCACACACACACACAGAGACATCACGTCACACACACAGAGACATCACGTCACACACACAGAGACATCACGTCACACATACAGAGACATCACACACACACAGAGACATCACGTCACACACACAGAGACATCACGTCACACACACAGAGACATCATGTCACACACAGAGAGAGACATGACGCCACACACAGAGACATCGTGCCACACACACACAGAGACATCACGTCACACACACACACAGAGACATCATGCCACACACACACAGAGACATCACGCCACACACACAGAGACATCACGCCACACACACAGAGAGACATCACGCTACACACACAGAGACATCACGCCGCACACACACAGAGACATCACGTCACACACACAGAGACATCACACACACAGAGACATCACGCCACACACACAGAGACATCACGTCACACACAGAGACATCACGCCACACACACAGAGACATCACGTCACACACAGAGAGACATCACGTCACACACAGAGAGACATCACGCCACATACACACAGAAACATCACGCCACACACAGAGAGACATCACACACACAGAGACATCACACACACACAGAGACATCACGCCACACATACAGAGACATCACGTCACACACACAGAGACATCACGCCACACACACACAGACATCACGCCACACACACAGAGACATCACACACACACAGAGACATCACGCCACACATACAGAGACATCACGTCACACACACAGAGACATCACGCCACACACACAGAGACATCACGCCACACACACAGAGACATCACGCCACACACACACAGAGACATCACTCCACACACACAGAGACATCACGTCACACACACAGAGACATCACGCCACACACACACAGAGACATCACGCCACACACAGAGAGACATCACACACACACAGAGACATCACACACACACAGAGACATCACGCCACACACACAGAGACATCACACACACAGAGACATCACGTCACACATACAGAGACATCACACACAGAGACATCACGCCACACACAGAGACATCACGACACACACACAGACATCACACACACACACAGACATCACGTCACACACACAGAGACATCACGTCACACACACAGAGACATCATGCCACACATACAGAGACATCACGCCACACACACAGAGACATCACTCCACACACACAGAGACATCACGTCACACACACAGAGACATCACGTCACACACACAAAGACATCACGTCACACACACAGAGACATCATGCCACACACACAGAGACATCACGTCACACACACACACAGAGACATCACGTCACACACACAGAGACATCACGTCACACACACAGAGACATCACGTCACACATACAGAGACATCACACACACACAGAGACATCACGTCACATACACAGAGACATCACGTCACACACACAGAGACATCATGTCACACACAGAGAGAGACATGACGCCACACGCAGAGACATCGTGCCACACACACACAGAGACATCACGTCACACACACACAGAGACATCATGCCACACACACACAGAGACATCACGCCACACACACAGAGACATCACGCCACACACACAGAGAGACATCACGCTACACACACAGAGACATCACGCCGCACACAGACAGAGACATCACGTCACACACACAGAGACATCACACACACAGAGACATCACGCCACACACACAGAGACATCACGTCACACACAGAGACATCACGCCACACACACAGAGACATCACGTCACACACAGAGAGACATCACGTCACACACAGAGAGACATCACGCCACATACACACAGAAACATCACGCCACACACAGAGAGACATCACACACACACAGAGACATCACGTCACACAAACAGAGACATCACGTCACACACACACACAGAGACATCACGTCACACAAACAGAGACATCACGTCACACACACACAGAGACATCACGTCACACACAGAGAGACATCACGCCACATACACACAGAAACATCACGCCACACACAGAGAGACATCACACACACACAGAGACATCACGTCACACAAACAGAGACATCACGTCACACACACACACAGAGACATCACGTCACACACAGAGAGACATCACGCCACATACACACAGAAACATCACGCCACACACAGAGAGACATCACACACACACAGAGACATCACGTCACACAAACAGAGACATCACGTCACACACACACACAGAGACATCACGTCACACAAACAGAGACATCACGTCACACACACACAGAGACATCACGTCACACACAGAGACATCACGCCACACACACAGAGACATCACGCCACACACACAGAGACATCACGTCACACACACAGAGACATCACGTCACACACACAGAGACATCACACACACACAGAGACATCACGTCACACACAGAGACATCACGTCACACACAGAGAGACATCACGTCACACACAGAGACATCACTCCACACACACAGAGACATCACACACACACAGAGACATCACGCCACACACACAGAGACATCACGTCACACACAGAGACATCACACACACACAGAGACATCACGTCACACACACACAGAGAGACATCACGCTACACACACAGAGACATCACGTCACACACACACAGAGACATCACGTCACACACACAGAGACATCATGCCACACACACACAGAGACATCACGCCACACACACAGAGACATCACGTCACACACACACAGACATCACTCCACACACACAGAGACATCACGCCACACACACAGAGACATCACGTCACACACACAGAGACATCACGCCACACACACAGAGACATCACGCCACACACAGAGACATCACACACACACAGAGACATCACGCCACACATACAGAGACATCACGTCACACACACAGAGACATCACGCCACACACACAGACATCACGCCACACACACAGAGACATCACACACACACACAGACATCACGCCACACATACAGAGACATCACGTCACACACACAGAGACATCACGCCACACACACAGAGACATCACGCCACACACACACACAGAGACATCACGCCACACAGAGACATCACGCCACACACACAGAGACATCACGCCACACACACACAGAGACATCACTCCACACACAAAGAGACATCACGTCACACACACAGAGACATCACGCCACACACACACAGAGACATCACGCCACACACAGAGAGACATCACACACACACAGAGACATCACACACACACAGAGACATCACGCCACACACACAGAGACATCACACACACACAGAGACATCACGCCACACACAGAGACATCACGACACACACACAGACATCACACACACAGACATCACGTCACACACACAGAGACATCATGCCACACATACAGAGACATCACGCCACACACACAGAGACATCACTCCACACACACAGAGACATCACGTCACACACACAGAGACATCACGTCACACACACAGAGACATCACGTCACACACACAGAGACATCACGTCACACATACAGAGACATCACACACACAGAGACATCACGTCACACACACAGAGACATCACGTCACACACACAGAGACATCACGTCACACACACAGAGAGACATGACGCCACACACAGAGACATCATGCCACACACACACAGAGACATCACGTCACACACACACACACAGACATCATGCCACACACACACAGAGACATCACGCCACACACAGAGACATCACGCCACACACACAGAGAGACATCACGCTACACACACAGAGACATGACGCCACACACACACAGAGACATCACGTCACACACACAGAGACATCACGCCACACACACAGAGACATCACGTCACACACAGAGACATCACGCCACACACACAGAGACATCACGTCACACACAGAGAGACATCACGTCACACACAGAGAGACATCACGTCTCACACACAGAGACATCACCCCACACACACAGAGACATCACGCCACATACACACAGAAACATCACGCCACACACAGAGAGACATCACACACACACAGAGACATCACGTCACACAAACAGAGACATCACGTCACACACACACACAGACATCACGTCACACACACAGAGACATCACGCCACACACAGAGACATCACGCCACACATACAGAGACATCACGTCACACACAGAGACATCACACACACAGAGAGACATCACGCTACACACAGAGACATCACGTCACACACACACACAGAGACATCACGCTACACACACAGAGACATCACGTCACACACACACAGAGACATCACGTCACACACACAGAGACATCATGCCACACACGCAGAGACATCACGCCACACACAGAGAGACATCACGCCACACACACACAGAGACATCACGTCACATACACACAGAGACATCACGCCACACACAGAGACATCACGTCACACACACACAGACATCACTCCACACACACAGATACATCACGCCACACACACAGAGACATCACGTCACACACACAGAGACATCACGCCACACACACAGAGACATCACGCCACGCACACAGAGACATCACACACACAGAGAGACATCACGCCACACACACAGAAACATCACGCCACACACAGAGAGACATCACGCCACACACACAGAGACATCACACACACACAGAGACATCACGCCACACATACAGAGATATCACGTCACACACACAGAGACATCACGCCACACACACACAGACATCACGCCACACACACAGAGACATCACACACACACAGAGACATCACGCCACACATACAGAGACATCACGTCACACACAGAGACATCACGCCACACACACAGAGACATCACGCCACACACACACACAGAGACATCACGCCACACACACACAGAGACATCACGCCACACACACAGAGACATCACGCCACACACACACAGAGACATCACTCCACACACACAGAGACATCACGTCACACACAGAGAGACATCACGCCACACACACACACACACAGACATCACGCCACACACAGACATCACACACACACAGAGACATCACACACACACACAGAGACATCACGCCACACACACAGAGACATCACGCCACGCACACAGAGACATCACACACACAGAGAGACATCACGCCACACACACAGAAACATCACGCCACACACAGAGAGACATCACGCCACACACACAGAGACATCACACACACACAGAGACATCACGCCACACATACAGAGATATCACGTCACACACACAGAGACATCACGCCACACACACACAGACATCACGCCACACACACAGAGACATCACACACACACAGAGACATCTCGCCACACATACAGAGACATCACGTCACACACAGAGACATCACGCCACACACACAGAGACATCACGCCACACACACACACAGAGACATCACGCCACACACACAGAGACATCACGCCACACACACACAGAGACATCACTCCACACACACAGAGACATCACGTCACACACAGAGAGACATCACGCCACACACACACACACAGACATCACGCCACACACAGACATCACACACACACAGAGACATCACACACACACACACAGAGACATCACGCCACACACACAGAGACATCACACACACACAGAGACATCACGTCACACTTACAGAGACATCACACACACACAGAGACATCACGCCACACACAGAGACATCACGACACACACACAGACATCACACACACACACAGACATCACTTCACACACACAGAGACATCACATCACACACAGAGACATCATGCCACACATACAGAGACATCACGCCACACACACAGAGACATCACTCCACACACACAGAGACATCACGTCACACACACACACAGACATCATGCCACACACACACAGAGACATCACGCCACACACACAGAGACATCACGCCACACACACAGAGAGACATCACGCTTCACACACAGAGACATCACGCCACACACACACAGAGACATCACGTCACACACACAGAGACATCACACACACAGAGACATCACGCCACACACACAGAGACATCACGTCACACACAGAGACATCACGCCACACACACAGAGACATCACGTCACACACAGAGAGACATCACGTCTCACACACAGAGACATCACCCCACACACACACAGAGACATCACGCCACATACACACAGAAACATCACGCCACACACAGAGAGACATCACACACACACAGAGACATCACGTCACACAAACAGAGACATCACGTCACACACACACAGATACATCACGTCACACAAACAGAGACATCACGTCACACACACACAGAGACATCACGTCACACACAGAGACATCACGCCACACACACAGAGACATCACGCCACACACACAGAGACATCACGTCACACACAGAGACATCACTCCACACACACAGAGACATCACACACACAGAGACATCACGTCACACACACACAGAGAGCACACTACACACACAGAGAGAGACATCACACCACACACACAGAGAGAGCACGCCAGAGAGAGACATCACGCCACACACACAGAGAGAGCACACCACACACACACACAGAGACATCACACCACACCACACAGAGAGAGAGAGAGACATCACACCACACACACAGAGAGAGACATCACACCACACACACACACAGAGAGCACACCACACACACACAGAGAGAGCACGCCAGAGATCACGCCAGAGAGAGAGTCGGCGAGAGGCCAACCACCAAGAGGATGGAGCGATCTAATCAGCTCGTGTGTCGAGTGGATTGTTCCATCGCAAGACGCTGAGAGACACCGTACCGACTGATGGAGACCTTAATCCAGCAGTGGACATACCCTGCCTCCTGGTGATGATGATTTGATATCAGGTACGCAGCCGTGATCCGGAGATTTGGAGTGCAAGGGGCGAGGGAGAGGAGGGAAGCGGAGGGGGTTGGCGGACCACGCAGAGAAGCGTTCAGATTCCCAGCACGCGGCGCGATGTCGCCCAGGCGATGTGCGTGGCGGGGAGAGTTCCCGTTAACCCATCTGTGCGGCCCTGACAGCGTTCGTCCTCCAACCTCGGCCGGGTCACCCCCCCCAGCCCCCCCCCCCCTCCTGCCCACGCGCCGCCGATCACTTTGGCGAGCCTCGTGGCGTCTCGTTAGCGTCCGCGTGCGCGTCCAGCTGACGTCTCAATCAAAGTTAGGATCCTCGAACAGACCGCACGTCTGTTTGTATTATTCCTCAAAGTAATTTAATGTTGTCTGATTAGCTGATTTACATTCGCTAATTACCGCTAATTATCTCGAGCGCGCGCGCACGTGGTCTGATCTGCAGAACGGGTCACGGTTTTTGGTCCCAGCCGGGTCCCAGCCGGGTCCCTGCCGGATCCCTGCCGGGTCCCAGCCGGGTCCCAGCCGGGTCCCTGCCGGATCCCTGCCGGGTCCCAGCCGGGTCCCAGCCGGGTCCCTGCCGGTTCTGGCTTTGCACCATATGGCTTTTGGTGTAACTACACATTCTGAAGACATCAGGAGCAGCAGCAGCAGCAGCAGCATCAACAGCAGAAGCATCAAATCAACATTTCTACCGACAGACGCCTCTCAATCATTATCAGTAGCAGCATCGGCATCATTCCACCTTTCAAATGGGACTCGCGACACCCTGCGCCCCTCCAGCTCCTCGTGCGCCGTGTCGGCCTTCGTCGGTGCTGTTGCTACTCGCTAACAGCACTTGCCCCAGCAGTCTGTCAAAGGCTACACTGTGGCTTCTTGTCGCTGTGAATGTCTGCGGTGTGCGTGTTGCTGAACCACGTGGCATGAGTGGCAGATGCAATCATTTGCGCTCACATCTCGATCTCTTACCCCTGCCACTATCTCCGCGGGGGGGTGGGGGAGGGGGGGAGCTGTCAATCAGAACCCACTCGGACACTCCCCTCTGCCGGGACCCCTGTCACCCAGACGGTCCTTCGCGAAGCCCCGCCGACCAGCACCACCACCAGCACCAGCACCACCACCACCAGCACCACCAGCACCACCAGCACCACCAGCACCACCACCACCAGCACCAGCACCACCAGCACCACCACCACCAGCACCACCAGCACCACCAGCACCACCACCACCAGCACCAGCACCACCACCACCAGCACCACCACCAGCACCACCACCACCACCAGCACCACCACCACCACCAGCACCACCACCACCAGCACCACCCTCGCCACCGTCTCAAAGCCACCTCCTCACCTCGAAGGAGTTTGCTGGTTGTGGTGGTGGTGGTAGGGGTGGTTGTAGGGCTGATGGTGGTGGTAATGGTAGAAGTGGTGGTAGTTGTGGTCGTGGTGATAGTAGTAGTCGTGGTAGTAGTAGTAGTAGTGCTGGTAGTGGTGGTGGTAATAGTGGTGGTAATAGTAGTGGTGGTGGTAGTCGTAGTAGTGGGGGTAGTGGTGCTGGTAGTAATGGTGATGGCAGTGGTGGAAGTAGTGTTGGTAGTGGTAGTAGTGGTGGTAGTATTGGTGGTATTAGTGGTGCTAGTAGTAGTGGTGGTAGTAGTGGGGGTGGTAGTGGTGGTAGTAGTGGTGGTAGTAGTAGTGGTGTATTGGTGTTAGTAATAGTAGTGGTGGTAGTGGTAGTAGTGGGGGTGGTAGTGGCAGTAGTAGTGGCGGTGGTAGTAGTGGGGGTGATAGTGGTGGTAGTAGTGGTGCTAATAGTAGTAGTGGGGGTGGTAGTGGCAGTAGTAGTGGCGGTGGTAGTAGTGGGGGTGGTAGTGGTGGTAGTAGTGGTGCTAATAGTAGTAGTAGTGGTGCTAATAGTAGTAGTGGTGGTGGTAGTAATGGGGGTGGTAGTGGTGGTAGTAGTAGTGGTGCTAATAGTAGTAGTGGTGTATTGGTGTTAGTAGTGGTAGTAGTAGTGGTGGTGGTAGTGGTAGTAGTGGGGGTGGTAGTGGTGGTAGTTGTAGTGGTGGTGGTGGCCGCTGTCACGCGTGGATTGGCTGTGGAGTGGTGGGGGTATAGTGGGGGGTAGTAGTGGTAGTGGGGGTTAGTGGAGGTATAGTGGGGAGTAGTGGGGGTAGTAGTGGTAGTGGGGGGTAGTGGTGGTTGTGGGGGTATAGTGGGAGGTAGTGGGGGTATAGTGGGGGGTAGTAGTGGTAGTGGGGGTTAGTGGAGGTATAGTGGGGAGTAGTGGGGCTAGTAGTGGTAGTGGGGGGTAGTGGTGGTTGTGGGGGTATAGTGGGAGGTAGTGGGGGTATAGTGGTGGGTAGTGGTGGTACACGTGCAGGAGTGGCGGCGTGGAGGGAAATTCTTTGTCTTTGCTCCACCGGGCGTCTTTGCCTTTGTGCGAGCGCGCGTGAGCGAGCGAGAGAGGCGAGCGAGAGAGGCGAGCGCTCAGACTGTCATCCGATAAGTGGAGGTTGCGTTGCGAACAGATGTCGAGACGTTTCTCACGCAGAGCCGCGCTCCACCCCCCCCCCCACCACCAGCACCACCGGACTCGCCTGGCGCAGCCTGGAGGCGAGCGCTCGTCAGCGCTGTTAGCGAGCACCTATTAAGGGCAAGCGAAGGGTCACGAGCGGGGGTGGCGTGTCCCCCTAACAATGTGAAAAAAAACCCGCGCCCCCGGTCGCCTTTGTCTCTCCCCGGCGCTGATTGGTGTTGTTCTACACACGGCGCCGCGCTACTATTCTTTAGGCTGAGCCGACCTAGTGGATACCCACGATTGAACGTTTTGGATCGGAGCTGCTGCTGATGTTTTTGTTTTCGAATTTCGTGGCTGGGGTTCCTAGCGTGGCGCGCTAACCACTGCGCCACCACTCCTCACGGACAGAGCTGTAAACACACACACACACGTGTCACTACACACGTGTCACTACACACGTGTCACTACACACGTGTCACTACACACGTGTCACTACACACGTGTCACTACACACACACGTGTTACTACACACGTGTCACTACACACACACACACGTGTTACTACACACACACGTGTTACTACACACACACACGTGTCACTACACACACACGTGTCACTACACACACACGTGTTACCACACACGTGTCACTACACACACACACGTGTCACTACACACACGTGTTACTACACACACGTGTCACTACACACACACGTGTCACTACACACACACACGTGTCACTACACACACACGTGTCATTACACACACGTGTTACCACACATGTGTCACTACACACACACACGTGTAACCACACACACACACGTGTTACTACACACACACGTGTCACTACACACACGTGTTACTACACACACGTGTCACTACACACACACGTGTCACTACACACACACGTGTCACTACACACACACACGTGTCACTACACACACACGTGTCATTACACACACGTGTTACCACACATGTGTCACTACACACACACGTGTAACCACACACACACACGTGTTACTACACACACACGTGTCACTACACACACGTGTTACCACACACGTGTCACTACACACACACACACACGTGTCACTACACACACACACGTGTTACTACATACACACGTGTCACTACACACACGTGTTACTACACACGTGTTACTACACACACGTGTTACTACATACACACGTGTTACTATACACACACGTGTTACTATACACACACGTGTTACTACACATGTGTCACTACACACACACGTGTCACTGCACACACACGTGTTACTACACACACGTGTTACTACACACACACACGTGTCACGACACACACGTGTTACTATACACACACGTGTTACTACATACACACGTGTCACTACACACACACACGTGTAACTACACACACACACGTGTTACTACACACACACACGTGTAACTACACACACACGTGTAACTACACATACGTGTCACTACACACACACGTGTCACTACACACACACGTGTAACTACACACACACGTGTAACTACACATACTACACACACACGTAATTGCAGTGCTCCATTGCAAGCGAGACAGTCCGAAACGCTGTTCTGGGAATCATTTGCACAGCGGCATCGAACTCGGCTTAATCTGCGATGGTTTTCACTCACTTAAAATTATAAACAAACCTGGTCTCGGGTATTAGTGGTAGTGCCTTACGCCGATACACTCCTCCTCCAAGCCGAGACGCAGCAACGTTCCGAGTGAAAAAGTTCACGTTTACAACAACCACACACGCACACACGTGTGAACACACACACAGACACATCCACACACGGCCACGCGAACACACACACAGACACATCCACACACGGGCACGTGAACAACATGTAACCACAGGCACGTGAACACACACAGACACATCCACACACGGGCACACGAACATGTAACCACAGGCACGTGAACACACACACAGACACATCCACACACGGGCACGTGAACACACACACACACACAGACACATCCACACACAGGCACGTGAACACACACAAACACATCCACACACGGGCACGTGAACAACATGTAACCACAGGCACGTGAACACACACAGACACATCCACACACGGGCACGTGAACACACACACACAGACACATCCACACACAGGCACGTGAACACACACAGACACATCCACACACGGGCACGTGAACAACATGTAACCACAGGCACGTGAACACACACAGACACATCCACACACGGGCACACGAACAACATGTAACCACAGGCACGTGAACACACACACAGACACATCCACACACGGGCACGTGAACACACACACACACAGACACATCCACACACAGGCACGTGAACACACACAGACACATCCACACACGGGCACGTGAACAACATGTAACCACAGGCACGTGAACACACACAGACACATCCACACACGGGCACGTGAACAACATGTAACCACAGGCACGTGAACACACACAGACACATCCACACACGGGCACGTGAACAACATGTAACCACAGGCACGTGAACACACACACACAGAGACACATCCACACACGGGCACACGATGTGACAACCACCACCTCCACCTCCTCTTAACCCGCACGCCGCGCTCAAAATCCCTCAATTTCCAAAAGGCATTGATCCGTCAATTGCAGGAACTTTCCCTCTGCACCCTCCTCCCCCGTAGGGGCGAGCGCTGTGTATCGCGACAGCTTGCGTGGCAAGGCCGTGCCAGGCTGTTTGGATAATGTAATTGGTGCGATACATCAAGCGGTCTGCTTTATCCCGTCTCCCACGCGTAACCCCTACCTCGGATGTTCGCGCGAACGAAACACCCCTTGGCGTTCCAGAGCCCCGCCTGTGTGGAGGATCTGTAGCCCAGGGGACACACGGGAAGTGTAGCCGTGGTAGTTGCAACATTTCTGTTTGCTCTGCGACTCGCAGACGGCAGTGAGGCGGAGATCGCCGAGTGCTCTCTCCATTAAACGCCGTTGCCCGCTCACCAGGTCGAGTTGGGCCCTATAATTATTATTAATCTATATATAACAGGGAAATTTGTGATTATGTGTCTGTTCAAAATGTTTAGCGTACTTCCCGACATGCAACAAATTTGAAACTTGCCATGTGGGTACTTTCCAGACTGTACACCATGCAAAAATTATAAAACTAGACTTTTGTATTTTTTTTTTTGGGGGGGGGGGCCCAATAATGGATTTATTTAGCACGGCATGTGAGCTGTGACGTCACATCTGTCATGTCACCCGCATGCGGAAGCGTAACGGAGTGTGCCTGCTCATGTCACGCCATACAAATGTGTTGCAGGTCTCAGGCGGTCTTCACGCAGCGTTGCTTTATTATTTGACTCGTTTACTGCCGTACGCACCCTGGAAGTTGTGTGGTGTCTGCAGCAAGCGCGTGTGTGTGTACCTATAGACGAGTGCGCGTGTGTGTGTGGGGGGAGCGGTAGTGTAGTGGTTAGCGCTACGCTGCGCTACGAACCCGGCGACTCGAGTTCGATTCCCGATCACGGCCACCACCGGTGACGATTATTTTAACCGCTCCTGGGCCTCCCCTAGGTCGACTCAGCCTCAAACGAGTAACTGGTGTGGTGTGTGAACATCGTCACTGGGGAGACAAACGCGGCCGGGCGTGGTGTTGGCCACCCACCCCTTCGTGTGCCGTTCCGGCCTTCATAGGTGCTCGCTCACAGCACTTGCTCCTACAGTCTGTTAAGGCTATACGGGGGATATTTGTCTTTTATCTTTGGCTCTCTGTGTATGCGTCTCTCACTCTGTCTCTCTCTGTGACTCTCTCTGTGTGTCTCTCTCTGTGACTCTCCTCTGTATGTCTCTCTCTGTGACTGTCTCTGTGTGCGTCTCTCTCTGTGTCTCTCTCTCTGTGTGCGTCTCTCTCTGTGACTCTCTCTGTGACTCTCTCTCTGTCTCTCTCTGTGTGCGTCTCTCTCTGTGACTTACTCTGTGTCTCTCTCTGTGACTCTCTCTCTGTGTCTCTCTCTCTGTCTCTCTCTGTGTCTCTCTCTCTCTCTGTCTCTCTCTCTCGAGCACGCTCGGGGGAAGCTGCTTCCAGGTTGAGCTCTGCGCTTCCCACCTGGAACAATGGGGGCCTGTTTTTTTTCCCATGGTTTTTGGGCCAGACCTGAAAGAGAGTTTCCAAAGGAGGAGGACAACAAAACGACCGTGACTCCCCATCTTCCCCTTTTGTTCCCGTTTACGGGTTTAATATCCCCACTTTATTTTTGTTTTATTTTCATTCCCCCCCCCCTAGTCCTTTTTATTTTCACTCACCGGTTTGCCCGAGCGAAAGTCCGCCTCTGGCGGCCCGTGGGTTTTACACAGTTCTACAACGACAACAACAACAACAGCAGCAGCAGAAACAGCAAGAAGAGCAACAGGGGCGTGCGCGCGGCTGTGCTGTAGCCGGGCGTCACCACGGCGCAGCACACCAGGTAGGAGAACCTCACGAGGAGGCACGGCTTCGTCGTCTTCCCTCCGACCGAGGTCGCCGTCGACGCCGTCGCTGGCCCAGCGGCAGAATCGCGGCGTGACGCTTCACGTCGCGGGGGAGGCGATGGGGAGCTGCACCCGCAGTGCACCCCGCTCGCGACACCCGCCACGAGGCCGGTGCTGTCCGGGGCGGGCCGCCGTTCCTCAAGGACGAGGTCCTCCTGCGAGACCTGCGGCGGTTTGGGACGGCGGTGTCTCGCATCTCCGTCCTCCCCCTGTGCACGAAGGACGCGAGGTTGACTCACGTGCTGTCGCTCCAGAGACACACCTTCACGATCCTGAAGAACGGCGACGCGGACCTGGACGTCACCTTCAGGTACACGATAGACGGCCGTGTGTCCACCGTCTATGCGTCTACGGCCGGGCCGCGGTGCTTCGGATGCGGCGGCCCCGGCCACGCCCGGAAGAACTCCCCGGGCCGGGCAAACGAGTCTGCAGTGTCACCCGTCACGGCACGGGTGGAGCAGCAGCAACAGCAGAAGGAACCGCAGCAGCAGCAGAGGCCGCAGCAGCAACAACAACAGCAGCAGCAGCAGCGACAGCGCGATGGCGCCGGCCACGTGACACGACCGACCGACCGCGCTGACGCAGTGACGGAGACCGACCACGACGCCACCGCTCGTGGTGCGTCGCGAAAGCGCAGAGCCGGAGCCGCGGCCCCGCAGCCGCTGCGACGGCGCACGCCGGCGAGCCGGCGAAGTGACCGGCGATCGCCGACAGCGACGACGAGGCGAGACCGGGCGACGGCCCGGGCGCGCCGGCGAGTCCGATCGGCGGGACGAGCCCGACGACGCCGACGTCGCCCGCCCGCCCGCCCGCCCGTCCGTCGGGCGGCGCGGAGGCGGCGGGGCGGCCGCCGGGACCGGCCTCGGCCGCCCCGGCGTCAGGGGCCGCCGCCGCCGCGGCGCTTGGCGGCGCCGCGGCGCTCGAGGCTGCCGGGCGGCTCTCCTCCCCCTGCCTTCCCTCGCTCGGTGAGGAGGCGGCCGCTGCAACCGTGGGAGACGTCCGCCCCGAGCCCGGGGAGGCCCCGGCCCCGGGTGGCCCAACGGCGCCGGTGGCCGCCGGGTCATGCAGAGGGGTGCGCGCTGAATCGGACAACGACCAAATGAGGTCCGACGGCGACGACGACGACGATGGAAGCGAGTCTCTCGCAAATCGAGGGGGTGCCAGAGTACGCCCCCGACGAGATCCTGCACTTCCTGCAGTCCGCCTTCAGGCAGCGAGACGTCATCCTCGAGGATCGCTTCCCCGATGCGCTCGACTTTCTGAAAACCGCGCAGGCAGTTTGCCGCGAGCCAGACAGGTACGCCTTCAGTCCGCAGGAAATCTTCGGGCTTGAGCCCATGGTGCTGAGGGTGAGGAGGAAGTACGAAGCTAAGCTAGAGACCTCCCCGCGGGCCACCACCGACCTGTACCGTCATGGCTTCGAGCGTGAAACTAGTAAGCCTCAACTGCAACGGTGCCCATAGTGATAAGAGGTGGCACCACATCTGCCTCTTCCTCGAGGAACAGAGAGTGGACGTGGCTCTCCTCCAGGAAACAAACTTCAACGATGCGCTCCAAGCCAGGCGCCAGCCCCTCTTGAACGGTCAGACCTTTTTCAGTAACGGCGTGGACGGGCTTGCTGGGGTCGCGGCCGTGTTCAGGCCGAACTTTTCCCCCGTCGACGTAGTCTTCGGGGAGATCGCGAAGGGCCGTCTGATATCGGCGGAATTCACGGCCAATGGCACACGACTGAGATGCTTTAATCTGTACGCCCCGAGTAAGAGCCGTGAGAGAGGGGTTTTTTTCGCCGGCGCCCTGTGGTCCGCCCTAGAGGCTGGCGTCGCTGATGACGTCGTCACCGTCGGCGGCGGCGACTACAACTGCACCCTCGACCGGGCCCTTGACCGGAACGACGCTGAACCGCACCCGGAGACCGCACGGGCGCTGGCCGACCTCGTGCAGCGCCTCGGATTACTAGACGCGTGGCGACTGCATCACCCCGGCCAGCGACAATATTCCCGGTGCCGCGTAACCCCCCGAGGGAGGGTGAGCCTCTCCAGGCTCGACCGTTTCTACGTCGACACCGGCGGCGCCCACGTGCCGGGCGACAGTGCGATTGTGCCGTCGGGTTTCCCGGATCACCACCTAGTCTCGGCACGCCTGCGGGTTCCCAGGGAAGTCCGCCGCACCGCCCTCTGGAAACTGGACGTGCGAATGCTTGAGGACGGGGATTTCAGGGAAGCATTCGAGGCCCGCTGGGCTCATTGGGTCGCCGCTAAGCACGGGCTTCCCTCTGCCCGGCAGTGGTGGGAGCACACAAAGGCTCAGGTCAGGGCCCTTTGCCTACAGCTCCGGCACCAGCGCACCACGGCCCGAGAGGAGGCGGCTCAGCGCCTGCAGCACGAGCTGTTGCTGCTCGAGGCGGAGATCGGCTCGCACCAAAACGCACAGGGAGGGGAGTGCATGAACCTGGGGGGCGTGCTGCTGGAGAAGCGGCAGCTTTTCCGCGCCGTCACAGACCAGCAAGTCCACAGCTCTTTTGTGCGCAGGCGAATGCAGCGCTTGATACACATTGACACCCCCTCCAAAAAAATGTTCCGGCTCCAAAGAGCACCAGGTGCGTCCCCGGCCTGACGATCCCGGACGGAAAAGTGGTCACAACCGAGGGCGAGGTCGCCAGGGTGGCGAGGGAGTACTACTCCAGACTCTTTGAGGCCGTCGAAACAGACGATGGGGCGGTCCGGGAGCTGCTGGACGACTGCCCCACCCTGGGTGACGCCGACAGCGAGCACCTAGACAGCCCGGTCACCCTGGAAGAACTTCGGACCGCCGCGACCGGCCTAGCGGCCGGAAAGGCCCCAGGAATGGATGGCCTGCCGGCTGAATTCTATACAGCCTTTTGGGACCAGCTCGGCCCCAGCCTGCTCGAGGTGCTAGAGGAGAGCCTGCGGGATGGGGAACTCCCGCAAAGCGGCAGGAGGGCGGTCGTTACGCTGCTGCCAAAGAAGGGCGACTTGAGGCGAATTGAGAACTGGCGGCCCGTCTCCCTTCTGTGCGCGGACTACAAAATCTATGCCAAGGCGCTGGCGAATCGCCTGAAGTCGGTGGTGGGCCAGCTGGTGGGCCCGGAACAGACGTACTGTATCCCTGGCCGGAGCATTCACGACAACATTAGCACGGTCAGGGACACAATCTCCCTCGCCAATCTCCACGACGTGGACACTGGCCTCCTCTTCCTCGACTTGGAAAAAGCCTTTGACAGGGTCAGCCACAGGTACCTGGAACAGCTGCTCAACTCGTTCGGTTTCGGCCAGCACTTCACAGCATATATTCGACTCCTGTACACGGGTGCAGAGAGCCTGGTGAAGCTGAACCGGCGGCTCGGCACCCCCTTCCCCATGGGGGGGGGGGGGGGGGGGTGTCAGGCAGGCGTGCCCGCTTTCAGGACTCCTCTATGCCCTGGCCATGGAGCCTTTTGTACGCAGGTTGAAGAACTCGCTGCCCGGCTTTGCAATACCAGGACCCGAGGATAAGGCCGTCAAGGTCTCCGCGTACGCGGATGATGTGTGTGTTGCAGTGAATGACGCGCGGGACCTCTCGACGCTCGGCCGGGCGGTGACGGCGTACGAGAGGGCGCCCGGCGCCAGGGTGAACTGGTCCAAGTGCGAGGCCCTCCGCCTGGGGTCACGGCGCGCCGCAAACGCCGTGCCCCTCCCGGGGGGTGTCGCGTGGGGGGAGGATGGCGCGAGGTACCTGGGCGTCCATCTCGGGGGACCCCACGCCGTCCGCAGGAACTGGACGGAACTGAAGGGCGAGATCGACGCCAAACTGGAGGCGTGGGCGCGACTCGCGCCGCCGATGTCTTTCAGAGGGCGAGCGCTGCTGGCGAACAACCTGGCGGCCTCGCCCCTGTGGCACAGGGCGAAGGCGCTTCAGCCCCCCGACTGGCTGCTTCCGCGGGACGAACCGGTCACTCGTGCATTTCGTCTGGTGCGGGAAACATTGGATGAGACCGGGGGTCCTCCACCTGCCGGTCAGGGAGGGCGGACAGGGACCGGTTTCAGACTTCAGGCCGCGAGGCAGCTGTTGAACGGGCAGGGAGAGCAGCCCTGGACGGCGCTGACCCTCAGCTTGCTGGGGGGCGCCGGGGGCCGCCTGGGGTATGGGAAGGAACTCCTGCTCTTGGACCTGAGCCTCGTAGACTGCTCTGGGCTGCCCGTGTACTACCAAAGCCTCCTAGAGGCATGCCGCAGCCTGGAGTGGGATAGGGCAGACCGGCAAAGCTCCCTCGAACAGTTCTTGGTAGAGCCACTCTTCTTTAACAAATTGTTCGAGGGGATTAGGGAGGAGAGGGCGCTGGCCCTCCGCTTTACCTCGGCGGGGGTGCGGAGGGTCGGCGACCTCGTGAAGGAGGACCGCCGCCACCGCCCGGCGTGGAAGTCGGCTTGGAGGTCAGCGACGCCGCGGGGCTCTGCACCGTGCTCACGGGCGCGAAACTCCTGAGGGAGGCGCTGGCGACCATGCACACATCACCTGACACTGAGCGCAACTGGGAATGGTGGCGCTGCGGCAGAGGACGGCTGCGGTGCGACGGAGAGCGGCGGCGCCGCGGCTGAAGGCGGCGGCGCCGCGGTCGGGGAAGACGGCGCAGCACTCCCCCCGCCCCCTCCGCACCCCCCCCTGCCCCCCCCCCCACCTTTCCCAGGGCTGCTCGTCTCCTGCGCGCGGCCCCCCGAGCGCTGCGATGCCGGAAGCTCGAGCTCACAAACTGCATGAGCGTGGTCCTCGAGACCGCCCCGAAGAAACAGCCGTGCGCGTGCTGCGTGAAGGCGCTGCACTGCGGGGCCCTGGCGGACCTCCAGGACACAAAGTGGCGAGAACGGTCTGCGCCCCTGCCCGGAGGCACCCCCCCAGTGGGATTCGCTAAACAAGGCCCCCGTAGCGCACTGGGCGCTCCCGTCGGCCGCGTGGGTCGCCAGGGTCGCCCCAGGGGCGTCGGACGCCCGCGTGTTTTGTGGCGGGACGGGAGACCTCGCGCACCAGTACGTGGAGTGCCCGCGGTTAGACCCGCTGTTTCGGCTCTTGGGGTCCGTTTTCGCCAGGCTCGAGGTGCCCTTTTACAAGGACCGGTTCGTATACGGGGCGCCCTACCTGCCGAACAAGCGCCACCACCTCGCAAATTTCATCTGTGCACAGGCAAAGCTCGCCGTGTACAAGACTCGGATGAAGAAATTGCGAGGGGACGCTGACCGTAACCGCTCTGCGGTGGCGATGGCGAAGGGCCTGCTGAGGGCGCGGCTCCGGCTGGAGTACGCATATCATCGCGCCACCGCCGGAGACACGCGCACGGCGTTCCTCGAACGATGGGGGGGGCCGGTCAGGCCCTCTGTACCATCACAGACAATGCGCGAACATTCACCTTTGAATCGACCGACCCTCGGCGAGCGGCGTGCCGGAACGGCGGGGTGACGGCGGGGCGCGCCCGGACTTGGCGTGCCGCCGTCACTCGCCCGTGCCGCCGGCGACCCCCCCCCCTCGCCCGCGCCGCCGCGGGGCGGCGCACCGGACGATTCCCCCTTTCCGAGTCCGATCGGTCGGGTCGTGGCGTGGGACGTGGACCTCGGCGACTTGTGGAATAACGCACGCAGACTCGTTTTCTGGCCCCTATCTTTTGTCCGCTCGTTTGCGTCGCGAAGCGGTTGTTTACACACAGGCATACACCCGCCTGTGCCGGTGGCGGACTCGCGTCCACTTTGGGCAGCGCGTGCGGCGCGTCTTGGAAGCCGTTGCTTTTTTCCGCGTCGTCCGCGATGCGGAGCGGTTTTTTCGTGCATTCACTTGACATCGGCCCAGCGCAATCTGCTGCTGAGGCAATAAAGGCTCCCTAAAAGTCAAAGTCTGTGACTCTCTCTCTCTCTCTGTGTCTATCTCTGTGACTCTCACTCTCTGTGTCTCTCTCTGTGTCTCTCTCTGTGTCTCTCTCTCTGTCTCTCTCTGTGACTCTCTCTCTCTCTGTGACTCTCTCTCTCTCTCTGTCTCTCTCTGTGTGTGCGTCTCTCTCTCTCTCTGTGTGTCTCTCTCTGTGTCTCTCTCTCTCTGTCTCTCTCTGTGACTCTCTCTCTCTGTGACTCTCTCTCTGTGTGTCTCTCTCTGTGTGTGCGTCTCCCTCTCTCTATCTCTCTGTGTCTCTCTCTGTGTCTCTCTCTCTGTGTCTCTCTCTGTGACTCTCTCTCTCTCTCTGTGCGTCTCTCTCTGTGACTCTCTCTCTCTCTCTCTGACTCTCTCTGTGACTCTCTCTCTCTCTGTGACTCTCTCTCTCTCTGTCTCTCTCTCTGTGTCTCTCTCTGTGACTCTCTCTCTCTGTGACTCTCTCTCTGTGTGTCTCTCTCTGTGTCTCTCTCTGTGTCTCTCTCTGTGACTCTCTCTGTGACTCTCTCTCTGTGACTCTCTCTCTGTGTCTCTCTCTGTGACTCTCTCTCTCTGTGACTCTCTCTGTGTGTCTCTCTCTGTGTGTGTGTCTCTCTCTCTGTCTCTCTCTGTGTGTGTCTCTCTCTGACTCTCTCTGTGTGTCTCTCTCTGTGTGTCTCTCTCTCTCTGTGACTCTCTCTCTCTGTGACTCTCTCTGTGTGTGTCTCTCTCTCTGTGACTCTCTCTCTCTCTGTGTCTCTCTCTGTGTCTCTCTCTGTGACTCTCTCTCTGTGACTCTTTCTCTGTGACTCTCTCTGTGTGTCTCTCTCTCTGACTCTCTCTCTGACTCTCTCTCTCTCTGACTCTCTCTGTGACTCTCTCTCTCTCTGTGACTCTCTCTGTGCGTCTCTCTCTGTGACTCTCTCTCTGTGTCTCTCTCTGTGCGTCTCTCTCTGTGACTCTCTCTCTGTGACTCTCTCTCTGTGTCTCTCTCTGTGCGTCTCTCTCTGTGACTCTCTGTGTGTCTCTCTCTGTGACTCTCTCTCTCTGTGTCTCTCTCTGTGTGTGCGTCTCTCTCTCTCTCTGTGTGTCTCTCTCTGTGTGTCTCTCTCTGTGTGTCTCTCTCTGTGTGTCTCTCTCTGTGACTCTCTCTCTGTGTCTCTCTCTGTGCGTCTCTCTCTCTCTTTGTGAGGCTGTTTAGGGGGGAGCCCCCCACGCCACACGATGCGAGTGGCCAATCTCGATCCGAGCGGCTCCCATCACTCCCCAGCCCCGAGGCCACACGCGCCGCCCTAACGAGGAGTGGTGAGTGGGAGTGGTGAGTGGGAGTGGTGAGTGGGAGTGGTGAGTGGGAGTGGTGAGTGGGAGTGGTGAGAGGGAGCGGTGAGAGGGAGCGGTGAGAGGGAGTGTAGTGGGAGTTGTCAGTGGGAGTGGTGAGTGGGAGCGGTGAATGGGAGTGGTGAGGGGGAGCGGTGAGTGGGAGTGGTGAGAGGGAGTGGTGAGAGGGAGTGGTGAGAGGGAGTGGTGAGAGGGAGTGGTGAGAGGGAGTGGTGAGAGGGAGTGTAGTGGGAGTTGTCAGTGGGAGTGGTGAGGGGGAGCTGATAGTGAACAATGTTAATGCGTGATGGTGAACAATGTTAATATACACACAGGGTGTGATGGTGAACAGTGTTAATACACACAGGGTGTGATGGTGAACAGTGTTAATACACACACAGGGTGTGACGGTGAACAATGTTAATACACACACAGGGTGTGATGGTGAACATTGTTAATATACACACAGGGTGTGATGGTGAACATTGTTAATACACACACAAGGTGTGATGGTGAACAATGTTAATACACACACAGGGTGTGATAGTGAACATTGTTAATACACACACAGGGTGTGATGGTGAACAACTTTAATACACACACAAGGTGTGATGGTGAACATTGTTAATACACACACAGGGTGTGACGGTGAACATTGTTAATACACACACAGGGTGTGATGGTGAACAATGTTAATACACACACAGGGTGTGATGGTGAACATTGTTAATACACACACAGGGTGTGACGGTGAACAGTGTTAATACACACACAAGGTGTGATGGTGAACAACTTTAATACACACACAGGGTGTGATGGTGAACATTGTTAATACACACACAGGGTGTGATAGTGAACAATGTTAATACACACACATGGTGTGATGGTGAACAATGTTAATACACACACAGGGTGTGACGGTGAACAATGTTAATATACACAGGGTGTGATAGTGAACAGTGTTAATACACACAGGGTGTGATGGTGAACAACTTTAATACACACACAAGGTGTGATGGTGAACAATGTTAATACACACACAGGGTGTGACGGTGAACAATGTTAATATACACAGGGTGTGATAGTGAACAATGTTAATACACACAGGGTGTGATGGTGAACAACTTTAATACACACACAAGGTGTGATGGTGAACAATGTTAATATACACACAGGGTGTGGTAGTGAACAATGTTAATACACACACAGGCTGTGATGGTGAACAACTTTAATACACACACAAGGTGTGATGGTGAACAACTTTAATACACACACAGGGTGTGATGGTGAACAATGTTAATACACACAGGGTGTGATGGTGAACATTTTTAATACACGCAGGGTGTGATGGTGAACAACTTGAATACACACACAAGGTGTGATGGTGAACAGTGTTAATACACACACAAGGTGTGATGGTGAACAACTTTAATACACACACAAGGTGTGATGGTGAACAATGTTAATACACACACAGGGTGTGATGGTGAGCAATGTTAATACAGACACATGGTGTGATGGTGAACAATGTTAATACACACAGGGTGTGACGGTGAACAATGTTAATATACACAGGGTGTGATAGTGAACAGTGTTAATACACACACAGGGTGTGATGGTGAACCACTTTAATACACACACAGGGTGTGATGGTGAACATTGTTAATACACACAGGGTGTGATGGTGAACAATGTTAATACACACACAGGGTGTGATGGTGAACAGTGTTAATACACACAGGGTGTGATGGTGAACAACTTTAATACACACAAGGTGTGATGGTGAACAATGTTAATACACACACAGGGTGTGATGGTGAACATTGTTAATACACACACAAGGTGTGATGGTGAACAACTTTAATACACACACATGGTGTGATGGTGAACAACTTTAATACACACAAGGTGTGATAGTGAACAACTTTAATACACACACAGGGTGTGATGGTGAACAATGTTAATACACACACAGGGTGTGATGGTGAACAATGTTAATACACACACAGGGTGTGATGGTGAACAACTTTAATACACACACAGGGTGTGATGGTGAACAGTGTTAATACACACACAGGGTGTGATAGTGAACAATGTTAATGCACACAGGGTGTGACGGTGAACAATGTTAATACAGACAGGGTGTGATGGTGAACATTGTTAATACACACACAGGGTGTGATGGTGAACAACTTTAATACACACACAGGGTGTGATAGTGAACAATGTTAATACACACACAGGGTGTGATAGTGAACAATGTTAATACACACACAGGGTGTAATGGTGAACAATGTTAATACACACACAAGGTGTGATGGTGAACAATGTTAATATACACAGGGTGTGATAGTGAACAATGTTAATACACACAGGGTGTGATGGTGAACATTGTTAATACACACAGGGTGTGATGGTGAACAATGTTAATATACACACATGGTGTGATAGAGAACAGTGTTAATACACACACAGGGTGTGATGGTGAACAATGTTAATACACACACAAGGTGTGACGGTGAACAATGTTAATACACACACAAGGTGTGATGGTGAACAACTTTAATACACACAAGGTGTGACGGTGAACAATGTTAATACACACACAGGGTGTGATGGTGAACAACTTTAATACACACACAGGGTGTGATGGTGAACAACTTTAATACACACACAAGGTGTGATGGTGAACAATGTTAATACACACAAGGTGTGATGGTGAACAATGTTAATATACACAGGGTGTGATGGTGAACAGTGTTAATACACACACAAGGTGTGATGGTGAACAATGTTAATACACACACAGGGTGTGATGGTGAACAGTGTTAATACACACACAAGGTGTGACGGTGAACAATGTTAATACACACACAGGGTGTGATGGTGAACAACTTTAATACACACACAGGGTGTGATGGTGAACAACTTTAATACACACACGGGGTGTGATGGTGAACAATGTTAATACACACACAAGGTGTGATGGTGAACAATGTTAATACACACACAAGGTGTGATGGTGAACAATGTTAATACACACACAAGGTGTGATGGTGAACAATGTTAATACACACACAGGGTGTGAAAGTGAACAATGTTAATACACACACAAGGTGTGATGGTGAACAACTTTAATACACACACAGGGTGTGATGGTGAATAACTTTAATACACACACAGGGTGTGATGGTGAACAATGTTAATACACACACAAGGTGTGACGGTGAACAATGTTAATACACACACAAGGTGTGATGGTGAACAATGTTAATACACACACAGGGTGTGATGGTGAACAATGTTAATACACACAGGGTGTGATAGTGAACAATGTTAATACACACACAGGGTGTGATGGTGAACAATGTTAATACACACAAGGTGTGATGGTGAACAATGTTAATACACACAGGGTGTGATGGTGAACAATGTTAATACACACACAAGGTGTGATGGTGAACAACTTTAATACACACACCGGTGTGATGGTGAACAATGTTAATATACACAGGGTGTGATGGTGAACATTGTTAATACACACAGGGTGTGATGGTAAACAATGTTAATATACACACAAGGTGTGATGGTGAACAACTTTAATACACACACAAGGTGTGACGGTGAACAATGTTAATACACACACAGGGTGTGATGGTGAACAACTTTAATACACACACAGGGTGTGATGGTGAACAACTTTAATACACACACAAGGTGTGATGGTGAACAATGTTAATACACACACAAGGTGTGATGGTGAACAATGTTAATATACACAGGGTGTGATGGTGAACAGTGTTAATACACACAGGGTGTGATGGTGAACAATGTTAATACACACACAGGGTGTGATGGTGAACAGTGTTAATACACACACAAGGTGTGACGGTGAACAATGTTAATACACACACAGGGTCTGATGGTGAACAACTTTAATACACACACAGGGTGTGATGGTGAACAACTTTAATACACACACAGGGTGTGATGGTGAACAATGTTAATACACACACAAGGTGTGATGGTGAACAATGTTAATACACACACAAGGTGTGATGGTGAACAATGTTAATACACACACAGGGTGTGATGGTGAACAATGTTAATACACACACAGGGTGTGAAAGTGAACAATGGTAATACACACACAAGGTGTGATGGTGAACAACTTTAATACACACACAGGGTGTGATGGTGAATAACTTTAATACACACACAGGGTGTGATGGTGAACAATGTTAATACACACAAGGTGTGACGGTGAACAATGTTAATACACACACAAGGTGTGATGGTGAACAATGTTAATACACACACAGGGTGTGATGGTGAACAATGTTAATACACACACAGGGTGTGATAGTGAACAATGTTAATACACACACAGGGTGTGATGGTGAACAATGTTAATACACACAAGGTGTGATGGTGAACAATGTTAATACACACACAGGGTGTGATGGTGAACAATGTTAATACACACACAAGGTGTGATGGTGAACAACTTTAATACACACACTGGTGTGATGGTGAACAATGTTAATACACACACAGGGTGTGATGGTGAACAATGTTAATACATACACAAGGTGTGATGGTGAACAATGTTAATATACACAGGGTGTGATGGTGAACAATGTTAATATACACAGGGTGTGATGGTGAACAGTGTTAATACACACACAGGGTGTGATGGTGAACAACTTTAATACACACACAAGGTGTGATAGTGAACAATATTAATACACACACAGGGTGTGATGGTGAACAATGTTAATACACACACAAGGTGTGATAGTGAACAATATTAATACACACACAAGGTGTGATGATGAACAATGTTAATACACACACAGGGTGTGATGGTGAACAACTTTAATACACACACAGGGTGTGATGGTGAACAATGTTAATACACACAAGGTGTGATGGTGAACAATGTTAATACACACACAAGGTGTGATGATGAACAATGTTAATACACACACAAGGTGTGATGATGAACAATGTTAATACACACACAGGGTGTGATGGTGAACAACTTTAATACACACACAGGGTGTGATGGTGAACAATGTTAATACACACAAGGTGTGATGGTGAACAATGTTAATACACACACAAGGTGTGATGGTGAACAACTTTAATACACAAGGTGGAATGGTGAACAATGTAAATACACACACAAGGTGTGATGGTGAACAACTTTAATACACACACAAGGTGGAATGGTGAACAATGTTAATACACACACAAGGTGTGATGGTGAACAATGTTAATACACACACAGGGTGTGATGGTGAACAACTTTAATACACACACAAGGTGTTATGGTGAACAATGTTAATACACACACAGGGTGTGATGGTGAACAATGTTAATACACACACAAGGTGTGATGGTGAACAATGATAATACACACAGGGTGTGATGGTGAACAACTTTAATACACACACAGGGTGTGACGGTGAACAATGTTAATATACACAGGGTGTGATGGTGAACAATGTTAATATACACACAGGGTGTGATAGTGAACAATGTTAATACACACAGGGTGTGATGGTGAACAATGTTAATACACACACAAGGTGTGATGGTGAACAATGTTAATACACACACAAGGTGTGATGGTGAACAATGTTAATACACACACAGGGTGTGATGGTGAACAACTTTAATACACACACAAGGTGTTATGGTGAACAATGTTAATACACACATAGGGTGTGATGGTGAACAATGTTAATACACACACAAGGTGTGATGGTGAACAATGATAATACACACACAGGGTGTGATGGTGAACAACTTTAATACACACACAAGGTGTGATGGTGAACAATGTTAATACACACACAGGGTGTGATGGTGAACAATGTTAATATACACACAGGGTGTGATAGTGAACAATGTTAATACACACACAAGGTGTGATGGTGAACAATGTTAATACACACACAAGGTGTGATGGTGAACAATGTTAATACACACACAGGGTGTGATGGTGAACAATGTTAATACACACACAGGGTGTGATGGTGAACAACTTTAATACACACACAGGGTGTGATGGTGAACAACTTTAATACACACACAAGGTGTGATAGTGAACAGTGTTAATACACACACAGGGTGTGATGGTGAACAATGTTAATACACACACAGGGTGTGATGGTGAACAACTTTAATACACACTACTCCCACCACCCCCACCACCCCCACCTGCCTCCAGCTGCCCAGTAGCATCCTTCACGAGCCTCCTCCACAGAGGCCGATCTTGACAACCCTGGTACCAGTTATCGGCAAGTCCACTCAGCTCCACGTCCTCCTGTACCACATCACTCCATCTCTTCTCTAGCCCGTGCCGCGCCCGTTTAGCCCTCTCGATCTGGCCAAACAAAAGCTGTTTCGGCATGCGGTGGCTGGGCATGCGGGCTACATGACCCAGCCATCGCAGCCTTGCCTGCCGGAGGAGCTCACCGATGGGACCCTGCCCAGATCTTTCAAGGATTTGTGAGCTCCTCACACAATCCAGCCTGATTAAAACCAGGATGGATCGTAGGCAGGCCAGCCTAAATGTTTCTAACCGGCGAAGATGTTCCATTAGGGGGATCCACGTTTCGCAAGCGTAGAGAAGGGAGGGAATGACCGTGGCCGAGACGACTTGAAGCTTAGTACGGAGCGACAGACCAGGTAGCTTCCACACAGCGTTACGCAACCGATGAAAAGATATTACCGCTCGATTGATTAGGAGTGAGACCGGAGCCGGTCATGAGCACACTGCCCAGGTATGGGAAACTCTCCACTCTCTCCACAACTGCTCCATCGCCAATTGGGAGTTGTGTGGGTGGATTGTCCGATGGTACAAAATACCCAGGCAGGGGCTTGGTTTTGGTGGGGCTGATGGTTAATGGCACGCTCCATTCTCAGCAGCAGCGCCTCCAACTCCTCCTCTGAGTGAGCAGCAATTACCAAATTATCGACATACATAACGTGGTTGAGCAATAGGGAGCCATCCATTGACCGCATCCGGGCATCAGACCGATTCGACCAAGGGGAGTCCCCCCCCCCCCCCCACCAATACCCCCACCACCACCCACACCACCACCAAAACCCCCACCACCGACCCCCCTCACCACCACCCCCATAACCACCCCCACCAACACCACCAATACCACCACCAAAACCCCCAACACCGACACCCCCCCACCACCACCCCTACCACCACCCCCCCACCACCACGCCCACCACCACCACCCCCCACCACTATCCCCACCACCACCACCCCGACCACCGCCACCGCCCCACCACCACCCCCATCACCACCCCCACCACCATCCTCACCACCCCCATCACCACCCCCATCACCACCCCCATCACCACCCTCACCACCACCCCCACCACCATCGTCACCACCCCCACCACCACCCCCACCACCATCCTCACCACCCCCACCACCACCCCCACCACCACCCCCATCACCATCCTCACCACCCCCATCACCACCCCCATCACCACCCTCACCACCACCCCCACCACCATCCTCACCACCCCCACCACCACCCCCATCACCACCCTCACCACCACCCCCACCACCATCGTCACCACCACCACCACTCAATACGATCCCAAGCCTACGCCCTTGACAACAGCTGGAGACGTGTGCCTCGCGTGACTCTGAGTGTGTGTCACTTTGTTTATATCCGAAGATATGTGTATGCATGCCCGCGCGCGTGTGTGTATCTCTGCGTGTGTGTGTATCTCTGCGTGTGTGTATGTGTGTGTCTCTGCGTGTGTGTATGTGTGTGTCTCTGCGTGTATGTGTGTGTCTCTGCGTGTGTGTATGTGTGTGTCTCTGCGTGTGTGTATGTGTGTGTCTCTGCGCGCGTGTGTGTGTGTATCTCTGCGTGTGTGTGTGTATCTCTGCGCGTGTGTATGTGTGTGTCTCTGCGCGTGTGTGTGTATCTCTGCGCGTGTGTGTATCTCTGCGCGCGTGTGTGTATCTCTGCGTGTGTGTATGTGTGTGTGTATCTCTGCGTGTGTGTGTGTATCTCTGCGCGTGTGTGTATCTCTGCGCGCGTGTGTGTGTATCTCTGCGTGTGTGTATGTGTGTGTGTATCTCTGCGTGTGTGTATGTGTGTGTGTATCTCTGCGTGTGTGTGTGTATCTCTGCGTGTGTGTGTGTATCTCTGCGTGTGTATTAAAGCGGCTGTGTAGCGGTAAGCGCGCTGCGCTACGAACCCGGTGACCCGGGTTCGCTTCCCGGGCCTCCCCTAGGTCGACTCAGCCTCAAGTAAGTACCTTGTGCGGTGTGTAAACATCACCACTGGGGAGACAAAGGCGGCCGGGCGTGGTTGCTGGTCACTCACTCCCTCGTGTGCCCTACCGGCCTTCACAGGTGCTACTCGCGAACAGCACTTGCCCCTACAGTGTGTGTAGGCTATACGGGGGATCTTTGTTTGGTCTGTAGCTAGAGAGCGGTGGCGCAGTGGTTAGCATGCTGCGGAACCCGGCGACCCGAGTCAGTTTCGCGCTCACGACCGCGATGGCACTGACGAGTAATTGGGCCTCCCCGAGTCCGATTCGCTCTGACATCAGTCCTTTGGTGCGGTGTGTAAACGTCACAGCTGGGGAGACAAAGGCGGCCGGCCGTGGTTGTCGACAACTCCTTCGTGTGCCGGAGCGGCTTCGGTGCAAGCAGTGGCGGACGAAGCCGGCGCGGGACCTGTAGCATGATGTTAGAAAGGGGCCCTAAATACTACACATGTAGCTACTATACATGTAGCTACTATACATGTAGCTACTATACATGTAGGTACTACACATGTAACTACTATATATGTAACTACTACACATGTAACTACTATATATGTAGCTACTACACATGTAGCTACTATACATGCAGTAGCTACTATACATGTAGCTACTACACATGTAGCCACTATATATGTAACTACTACACATGTAGCTACTATACATGTAGCTACTATACATGTAGCTACTATACATGTAGCTACTATACATGTAGCTACTACACATGTAGCCACTATATATGTAACTACTACACATGTAGCTACTATACATGTAGCTACTATACATGTAGCTACTATACATGTAGCTACTACACATGTAGCCACTATATATGTAACTACTACACATGTAGCTACTATACATGTAGCTACTATACATGTAGATACTAAACATGTAGGTACTAAACATGTAGCTACTATACATGTAGGTACTATACATGTAGCTACTATACATGCAGTAGCTACTATACATGTAGGTACTACACATGTAGCTACTATACATGTAGGTACTACACATGTAGCTACTATACATGTAGGTACTACACATGTAGCTACTATACATGTAGGTACTACACATGTAGCTACTATACATGTAGGTACTACACATGTAGCTACTATACATGTAGGTACTACACATGTAGCTACTATACATGTAGGTACTACACATGTAGCTACTATACATGTAGCTGCTACACATGTAACTACTATATATGTAGCTACTATACATGCAGTAGCTACTATACATGCAGTAGCTACTATACATGTAGGTACTACACATGTAACTACTATATATGTAACTACTACACATGTAACTACTATATATGTAGCTACTACACATGTAGCTACTATACATGCAGTAGCTACTATACATGTAGCTACTACACATGTAGCCACTATATATGTAACTACTACACATGTAGCTACTATACATGTAGCTACTATACATGTAGCTACTATACATGTAGCTACTATACATGTAGCTACTACACATGTAGCCACTATATATGTAACTACTACACATGTAGCTACTATACATGTAGCTACTATACATGTAGCTACTATACATGTAGCTACTACACATGTAGCCACTATATATGTAACTACTACACATGTAGCTACTATACATGTAGCTACTATACATGTAGATACTAAACATGTAGGTACTAAACATGTAGCTACTATACATGTAGCTACTATACATGTAGCTACTATACATGCAGTAGCTACTATACATGTAGGTACTACACATGTAGCTACTATACATGTAGGTACTATACATGTAGCTGCTATACATGTAGGTACTACACATGTAGCTACTATACATGTAGCTGCTACACATGTAACTACTATATATGTAGCTACTACACATGTAGCTACTATACATGCAGTAGCTACTATACATGTAGGTACTACACATGTAGCTACTACTACTACATGCAGCTACTACACATGTAGTAGCTACACATGCAGCTGCTACACATGTAGCTACTACTAGACATGCAGCTACAACACATGTAGCTACTACATATGTAGCTACTACACATGTAGCTACTACTACACATGCAGCTACTACACATGCAGCTACTACACATGTAGCTACTACACATGTAGCTACTGCACATGTAGCTACGACACATGTAGCTACTACACATGTAGCTACTACTACATGCAGCTGCTACACATGTAGCTACTACACATGCAGCTACTACACAAGTAGCTACTATATATGTAGCTACTACTACTACATGCAGCTACTACACATGTAGCTGCTACACATGCAGCTGCTACACATGTAGCTACTACTAGACATGCAGCTACAACACATGTAGCTACTACATATGTAGCTACTACACATGTAGCTACTACTACACATGCAGCTACTACACATGCAGCTACTACACATGTAGCTACTACACATGTAGCTACTACACATGTAGCTACGACACATGTAGCTACTACACATGTAGCTACTACTACATGCAGCTGCTACACATGTAGCTACTACACATGCAGCTACTACACAAGTAGCTACTATATATGTAGCTACTACTACTACATGCAGCTACTACACATGTAGCTGCTACACATGCAGCTGCTACACATGTAGCTACTACACATGTAGCTACTACTACTACATGCAGCTACAACACATGCAGCTGCTACACATGTAGCTGCTACACATGCAGCTACTACACGTGCAGCTACTACACATGTAGCTGCTACACATGCAGCTACTACACATGCAGCTGCTACACATGTAGCTGTTACACATGCAGCTACTACACATGCAGCTACTACACATGTAGTAGCTACACATGTAGCTGCTACACATGCAGCTACTACACATGCAGCTTCTACACATGTAGCTACTACTACATGCAGCTACTACACATGTAGCTGCTACACATGTAGCTACTACTACTACATGCAGCTACTACACATGTAGTTACTGCACATGCAGCTACTACACATGTAGCTACTACTACATGCAGCTGCTACACATGTAGCTACTACTACACATGTAGCTGCTACACATGTAGCTACTAGACATGCAGCTACTACACATGTAGTAGCTACTACACAAGTAGTAGCTACTACATATGTAGCTACTACACATGTAGCTACTACACACGTAGCCACTACATATGTAGCTACTACACATGTAGCTACTACACGTGTAGCTACTACTACATGCAGCTGCTACACATGTAGCTACTACACATGTAGCTACTGCACATTTAGCTACTACACATGTAGCTACTACTACATGTAGCTACTACACATGTAGCTACTGCACATGTAGCTACTGCACATGTAGCTACTGCACATGCAGCTACTACTATATGTAGCTACTACACATGTAGCTGCTACACATGCAGCTTCTACACATGTAGCTACTACACATGTAGCTACTACACATGTAGCTACTGCACATGTAGCTACTGCACTTGCAGCTACCACACATGTAGCTACTACACATGTAGCTACTACACATGCAGCTACTACACATGTAGCTACTACATGTGTAGTAGCTACATGTGTAGTAGCTACTACTACATGTAGCTACTACACATGTAACTACTACACGTGCAGCCACTACACGTGCAGTAGCTACTACACGTGCAGTAGCTACTACACATGTAGTAGCTACTACACATGCAGCTACTACACATGCAGCTACTACACATGCAGTTACGACACATGTGGCTACTACACATGTGGCTACTACATGCAGCTACTACACATGCAGCTACTACATGTAGCTGCTACACATGTAACTACTACACGTGCAGCTACTACACGTGCAGTAGCTACTACACGTGTAGTAGCTACTACACATGTAGTAGCTACTACACATGAAGCTACTACACATGCAGCTACTACACATGCAGCTACTACTACACATGTAGCTACTACACATGTAGCTACTACACATATAGTAGCTACTACACTTGCAGCTACTACACATGCAGCTACTACACATGCAGTTACTACACATGTGGCTACTACACATGCGGCTACTACACATGTGGCTACTACACATGCAGCTACTACACATGCAGCTACTACACATCTAGCTATTACTACATGCAGCTACTACACATGTAGTTACTGCACATGCAGCTACTACACATGTAGCTACTACTACATGTAGCTGCTACACATGTAGCTACTACTACACATGTAGCTGCTACACATGTAGCTACTACACATGCAGCTGCTACACATGTAGCTACTACTACACATGCAGCTACTACACATGTAGCTGCTACACACGTAGCTACTACATGCAGCTGCTACACATGTAGCTACTACTACACATGTAGCTGCGTACACATGTAGCTACTACTACATGCAGCTGCTACACATGTAGCTACTACTACACATGTAGCTGCTACACATGTAGCTACTACACATGCAGCTACTACACATGTAGCTACTGCACATGTAGCTACTACACATGTAGCTACTGCACATGTAGCTACTACACATGTAGTAGCTGCATGTGTAGCTACTACACATGTAGCTACTACACATGTAGCCACTACATATGTAGCTACTACTACATGTAGCTACTACACATGTAGCTACTACACATGTAGCTACTGCACATGTAGCTACTACACATGTAGCTACCACACATTTAGCTACTACACATGTAGCTACTACACGTGTAGCTACTACTACACATGCAGCTGCTACACATGTCGCTACTGCTACACATGCGGCTGCTACACATGCAGCTTCTACACATGCAGCTACTACACATGTAGCTACTACTACACATGTAGCTACTACACATGTAGCTACTACATATGTAGCTACTACACCTGTAGCTACTACTACATGTAGCTACTACACGTAGCTACTGTACATGTAGCTACTACACATGTAGCTACTACACATGTAGCTACTACACATGCAGCTACTACACATGTTTTAGCTACACATGCAGCTACTACACAGGTAGCTACTACACATGTAGTAGCTACTACACATGTAGCTACTACACATGCAGCTACTACACATGCAGCTACTACACATGAAGCTACTACTACATGTAGCTACTACACATGTAACTGCTACACGTGCAGCTACTACACGTGCAGTAGCTACTACACATGTAGTAGCTAATAAACATGCAGCTACTACACATGCAGCTACTACACATGTGACTACTACACATGCATCTACTACTACACATGCAGCTACTACACATGCAGTTACTACACATGTGGCTACTACATGCAGCTACTACACATGCAGCTACTACTACTTGTAGCTGCTACACATGTAAATTCTACACGTGCATATACTACACGTGCAGTAGCTACTACACATGTAGTAGCTACTACACGTGAAGCTACTACTACATGTAACTACTACACGTGCAGCTACTACACGTGCAGTAGCTACTACACATGTAGTAGCTGCTACACATGCAGCTACTACACATGCAGCTACTACACATGCAGCTACTACTACATGTAGATACTACTACACATGTAGTAGCTACTACACATGCAGCTACTACTACACATGCAGCTACTACTACACATGTAGCTACTACACATGTAGCTACTACACATGTAGTAGCTACTACTACATGTAGCTACTACACATGTAACTACTACACGTGCAGTAGCTACTACACGTGCAGTAGCTACTACACATGTAGTAGCTACTACACATGTAGTAGCTACTACACATGCAGCTACTACACATGCAGTTACTACACATGTGGCTACTACACATGCGGCTACTACACATGTGGCTACTACACATACAGCTACTACACATGCAGCTACTACACATGTAGCTACTACTACATGCAGCTACTACACATGTAGTTACTGCACATGCAGCTACTACACATGTAGCTACTACTACTACTACATGCAGCTGCTACACATGTAGCTACTACTACACATGTAGCTGCTACACATGTAGCTACTACACATGCAGCTGCTACACATGTAGCTACTAGTACACATGCAGCTACTACACATGTAGTAGCTACTACACATGTAGTAGCTACTACATATGTAGCTACTACACATGTAGCTGCTACACACGTAGCTACTACATACAGCTGCTACACATGTAGCTACTACTACACATGTAGCTGCGTACACATGTAGTTACGACACATGCAGCTGCTACACATGTAGCTACTACACGTGTAGCTACTACACATGTAGCTACTGCACATGTAGCTACTGCACATGTAGCTACTACGCATGTAGCTACTACACATGCAGCTGCTACACATGCAGCTACTACACATGTAGCTACTACACATTCAGCTACTACACATGTAGCTACTGCACATGTAGCTACTACGCATGTAGCTACTACACATGCAGCTGCTACACATGCAGCTACTACACATGTAGCTACTACACATTCAGCTACTACACATGTAGCTACTACACATGTAGCTACTATATATGCAGCTACTACTACATGTAGCTACTACTACACATGCAGCAGTTACTACACATGTAGTAGTTACTACACATGCAGCTACTACTACATGTAGCTACTACTACATGTAGCTACTATACATGTAGTAGTTACTACACATGCAGCTACTACACATGTAGCTATTACTACACATGTAGCTACTACACATGTAGCTACTACACATGTAGTAGTAGCTACTACTACATGTAGTAGTAGCTACTACTACATGTAGTAGTAGTTACTACTACATGTAGTAGTAACTGTTACTACATGTAGTAGTAGCTAGTACATGTAGTAGTAGTTACTACTACTACATGTAGTAGTAGCTACTACTACTACTACATGTAGTAGTGAGGTTAGTGTGAAGGAGGTGGGTGTGAAGGAGGTGGGTGTGAGGTTAGTGTGAAGGAGTTGAGTGTGAAGGAGGTGGGTGTGAAGGAGGTAGGTGTGAAGGAGTTGAGTGTGAAGGAGGTGGGTGTGAAGGAGGTAGGTGTGAAGGAGTTGAGTGTGAAGGAGGTGGGTGTGAAGGAGGTGGGTGTGAAGGAGTTGAGTGTGAAGGAGGTGGGTGTGAAGGAGGTGTGAAGGAGGTAGGTGTGAAGGAGGGAGGTGTGAAGGAGGGAGGTGTGAAGGAGGTAGGTGTGAAGGAGGTAGGTGTGAAGGAGGTGTGAAGGAGTTGAGTGTGAAGGAGGTGGGTGTGAAGGAGGTGTGAAGGAGTTGAGTGTGAAGGAAGTAGGTGTGAAGGAGGTGTGAAGGAGGTAGGTGTGAAGGAGGTGAGTGTGAAGGAGGTGTGAAGGAGGGAGGTGTGAAGGAGGTAGGTGTGAAGGAGGTGTGAAGGAGGTAGGTGTGAAGGAGGTGTGAAGGAGGTGTGAAGGAGGTGTGAAGGAGGTGAGTGTGAAGGAGGTGGGTGTGAAGGAGGTGTGAAGGAGGTAGGTGTGAAGGAGGTGGGTGTGAAGGAGGTGGGTGTGAAGGAGGTGTGAACGAGGTGGGTGTGAAGGAGGTGAGTGGAGGGAGACGAGGAACAGGAGGATGGGGCTCTCTGGCAGTGACTTTGCCAAGGGCACGGGAGGCCCGCCGCCACTGAGAGGGGGAGATTGTCCGTGACATTGGAACCCTGGGGGGGGGGGGGGGTCGGGGGGGTTATGGGGGTCGGGGGGGGCCGTCTGCCTCTCGGACAACCCCACCCCCCTGCTGCTCCATAGACACCGCCCCCCCCAACTCGCTCCTCCACCTCCCCACAGTCTGCCAGAGTGTGGAACATATGGATGTGGGGTGTGTGTATGTGTGTATGTGTCTGCATCTATACGTACAGGCTGTGTGTGTGTACGAATGGCTGTAGAAACATCAGCACGAGAGAGACAAAGGGGGCCGGGCGTGGTGCTGACTCCCCACCCTCGTTGTGTGCTCGCTATCAGCACTTGCCACAAGAATCTGCTATAGACTATACGGGGGAACTTTGTCTTTGTAACAATACCACCCAAGTCTCATCCAGCCCACACCTCCTCAGCCCCTCAAACTCACCCCCACCCTCACACCCACCCTACCCCCATCTCACCCCCATCTCACCCTCACCCCCACCCTACCCCCACCCCACCCTCACACCCACACTCACCCCACCCTCACCTCCACCCCACCTTCACCCCACCCTCACCCCACCCTCACCTCACCCCCACCCCACCCTCACCCCACCCTCACCTCACCCCCACCCCCATTTCACCCTCACCCTCAGCCCCACCCTCACCCCCACCCTCACCCCCACCCTCTCCCGCACCCCCAACGCACCACCACTCTCACCCCCACCCCACCCTCACCCCCACCCCACCCTCACCCCCACCCCACCCTCACCCCCACCCCACCCTCACCCCCACCCCACCCCACCCCCACCTCCACACCTGGCTGGGTACGAGACCCGTCACGTCGCGAGTTGCACAGACGCGCGACCATCTGTGGTGTGTGGTGAGTGTAGTGAGTGTGGTGTGTGTGTGGTGTGTGTGGTGTGTGTGTGTGGTGAGTGTGGTGAGTGTGGTGTGTGTGTGGTGTGTGTGTGTGGTGTGTGTGGTGTGTGTGTGGTGAGTGTGGTGAGTGAGGTGTGTGTGGTGTGTGTGTGTGGTGAGTGTGTGTGGTGAGTGTGGTGTGTGTGTTGAGTGTGGTGTGTGTGTGGTGAGTGTGTGGTGTGTGTGTGGTGTGTGTGGTGAGTGTGTGTGGTGTGTGTGGTGTGTGTGTGTGTGTGTGGTGAGTGTGTGTGGTGTATGTGTGGTGTATGGTGTGTGTGGTGTGTGTGTGGTGAGTGCGTGGTGTGTGTGTGGTGTGTGTGTGTGGTGGATGTGGTGTGTGTGGTGTGTGTGTGGTGTATGGTGAGTATGGTGTGTGTGTGGTGTGTGTGTGTGTGTGTGGTGAGTCTGGTGTGTGTGTGTGATGTGTGTGTGTGGTGTGCGGTGAGTGTGGTGTGTGGTGAGTGTGGTGTGTGTGTGTGCTGTGCGTGTGGTGTGTGTGTGTGGTGTGTGTGTGTGGTGAGTGTGATGAGTGTGGTGTGTGGTGAGTGTGGTGTGTGGTGAGTGTGGTGCGTGTGTGTGTGTGGTGTGTGTGTGGTGTGTGTGGTGTGTGTGTGTGGTGTGTGTGTGGTGTGTGTGGTGTGTGTGTCGTGTGTGGTGAGTGTGGTGTGTGTGGTGAGTGTGGTGAGTGTGGTGTGTGTGGTGTGTGGTGTGTTGTGAGTGTGGTGTGTGTGTAGTGAGTGTGGTGTGTGGTGAGTGTAGTGCGTGTGTGTGTGGTGTGTGTGTGTGTGGTGTGTGTGTGTAGCGTGTGTGTGTGTGGTTTATGTGTGTGGTGTGTGTGTGTGGTGTGTGGTGAGTGTGGTGTGTGTGTGTGGTGTGTGGTGAGTGTGGTGTGTGTGTGGTGAGTGTGGTGAGTGTGGTGTGTGTGGTGTGTGTGTGGTGTGTGTGGTGAGTGTGGTGTGTGTGGTGTGTGTGGTGTGTGTGTGGTGTGTGCGTGGTGTGTGTGTGTGGTGTGTGTGGTGTGTGTGGTGTGTGTGTGGTGTGTGCGTGGTGTGTGTGCGTGTGGTGTGTTTGGTGAGTGTGTGGTGTGTGGTGTGAATGTGGTGTGTGTGTGTGGTGTGTTTGTGGGGTGTGTGGGGTGTATGTGTGTTGTGTGTGTGTGGTGTTTTGTGGTGTGTGTGGTGTGTGTGTGGTGTGTAGTGTATGTCTGTGGTGTGTGTGGTGTGTGTGGTGTATCTGTGTGGTGTGTTTGTGGGGTGTGTGGGGTGTGTGGTGTGTGTGATGTGTGTGTGTGGTGTGTGTGTTTTCAATTTTTTTCAGTTTATTTATTTTGGTATAGCCCTGTGAGTCAATCGGCTCTTGAATCGGGTGCAACCACAACAAACAAAAAACAAAAACACGAACAAGAAAAACATTTTAAAGTGACTATGTGACTGTGCAAACAGAAAATCCATGAAAAAAACATCAAAATATTCCTGAAAAAAGCACCGTACACCAACGCTGTGTGCAAAAAATCCCTATGGGATGCAAGTCAAACAACAACCACAACAACCACGAGACAACTTAGATTAAGGCCATCAGTCTAATTCCGTACTAAACCAAAACAAACATGTCCAAACCAAAAAAACGTTTTCCAAATCACCAAAATAAAGCCATAATTGCAACGTAACAGTGATCACAGGGACTGTGACCGAATTTTTACAATAAACTACATAAATAACATGTAACACCAAATGCTAGAGCCATAACTGGCTGCATGAGTTACTCCACAACAACAGAAGCATCAGTCGGAGTATCAAATTTTTCAATACACCTTTAAGATCAGCACGCTAAATCAAAATACAGATAATACTTTGCAGCGTCATCCGGAGCGAAACATTTTATTTTACGCCAATAAATAGCAGTGACAGCTAGGGGTGTACAAATCCTCGAGAGCAGTTTTGAGAGAAGATCTCATAGGTAGTGATTCAAGTTGCAGTTTATTGGCAATAGCATTCCAGACCCTGGGGGCATCAATAGCAAAGGCCCTTCCTCCGGTTTTTGTACGGCAATAGGGAATGTGAAGCTGGTAAATGAGCGAAGACCTGAGGTCAAATTTGTTCTTTGAAACAGAGAGGAGATCCAGCAGGTAGTCTGCAGATTTTTTGTAAGTACATCGTGAATAAATAAGATCTGGTGTACAAACCGTCGAACATTAAGAGATGTTAAGTTTGACCCAATGTAGAGATCACAGCTATGAGGCCTATATGGGGAGTTCAATGTAAATCTTAAGGCCGAGTGATAGATGGAATCAAGCTTCTTTAGTACAGTACTTGGGACTGATTTATACACGATGTCACAGTAGTCAAGTAGAGGCAGTATGGTAGCTTTTATCAATTCCAAACGGAACATTGGGGGGAAGCAGTGTTTGTGTCGATACAGAAAACCAATTTTTATTTTTGTCTTTTTACCAATTTAATCATTGTGATCTTCAAAATTTAGTTTTGAATCCAGGATGACCCCAAGATACTTATAGATCTTGACTTGCTCTATTTGATAATTATTTAAGGAATGTAATTGGGGAAAAATAACTTCCTGCTTTAGTCCCGGTGAGAAGCATAGCACCTTGGTTTTGGAGGTATTCAGGATTAGTTTAAGAGCAACTAGCTGATGTTGTAGTTTGTTGAAATCACCCTGTAGCTTAGCAATCACGTCATCTAGAGAGCGGCCAGCAGTAATCAGCATCGTGTCATCTGCAAAAAGATTTACCCTGGAATGATCCAGGTCAGTGCCCTAGTCATTGACATAAAGAGAGAACAAAAGGGGGCCGAGGATGGAACCCTGTGGAACCCCTTTTGTTATCTTAACACTGTTTGACCTCCAACCATCTGTGAATACAGTTTGGGTGCGAGAAAAGAGATAATTTTGTAACCATTTTACTGCGTTTTCGGAAAAACCGAGGCAACTTAGTTTACTAAGCAGGGTGTTGTGGTCTACTGTATCAAAAGCTTTGGACAGGTCTAGAAAAAGACAGGTACAGTACTGCTTATTATCAGGGCTACTGTAAATGTGATTCCGAGAGTCTAATGCAGCAGATGTGGTGCTGTATTTTTTTCGGAACCCAGATTGTTTTAGATGTAGTAGATTGTTGGTGGACAGGAAACTGCTAATTTGGTAGGTCAATAATTTTTCAAAAAATTTAAATCAACGGGGACAAAATTGAGATAGGTCGGTAGTCATTTGGATCATCTTTAGGGCCCCCTTTGTGAAGTGGACGGACATAGGAATGTTTCCATTCTAGAGGAACTGATGCTTCTTTGATGTACAGGTTGAAAATATGGGATATAGGTTTGTATAGTTGGTGACCAACAGTTAGTAGAGCAAAGACGGGAATACTATCTGCTCCGATAGAGGAGGACCCTTTGAGGTAGAACAGTTGTTTCAGAACATTACTTTCGTGGATTGGCTGGAAACTAAATTCGTTTAATGTTTGGACAGGGATGTAGGAATTTGCATGAGCAGGGGTGACTCCCAATACATTATCAAAAAGATTACCAGCTTCAGAAAAATGAAGGTTAAAATTGTCAAATAATTTTTGAGGATCTGAAAAATATTACCCATTTCGGTTAAGCTCAACGGGCAGATTGTCTGTTTTGGATGCCTTTTCGATACATTTGATTGTTTTCCAGAAAATCCTGGCATTTCCATGTGATTCCAGGAGAATGGAGGAAAAGTAGGCATTTTTTGCATGCCGTATTTTTTTTATGCATCTATTCCTTAAAATTCTGTATTCTAGCCAGTCATTGACCAAATTACTTTTCTGAGCACATGCCCAAGCCTTGTCCCTAGTTTTCATGAGCTTTGTAATCAAAGGATCATACCATGGTGGGCGGTTGCCTGTAGTTTTAAATCTAACCAACGGAGCATGTTTGTTAATAATTGGAGAAACGTGTACCTGAAGGTCTCCCAAGCCGTAGTCAGGTTGGGGATATCACAGACCTTGTCAATATCCGAGTGAAGCACATCATTAGTAAATGCCTGAGTGCTGAAGTGTCTCATAGAGTGCCTCTCAACCAATTTAGGGGGGGCTTTGGGTCTGGCTGATGATCTCACCCCAAAAATGAAGGAGTGATCACTAAGGTTATTACCCAGAACACCAGTCAGTGCGAAATTGTGAGGGGCATTTGTCAATAGGACGTCAAGCAGAGATGACTGTCCAGGGTTTTTTAGGTTGGGTCTTGTGGGGACATTTATTAATTGAAACAGATTAAATTCATCTGCAACATTTGTGGCCATGGCCGGCGGGTTTAGCCAATTCCAATTTAGATCACCCACTAAAACTCACCTTTAGGGAGGCCCCCAAAAAGCTCTCTCAGTGCAGATGCAGCTTCAACATCCTTCCCACTAGGCGGTCGATAGCAGCACACGACCAATATGTGTTGATTATTTGGGAGAGTTATTTTGAGAGCCAGACCTTCAAAGCAACATTTTTTTAAACAAGGAGTGAGCTAGTGAACATGCAATAGTATTACGAACATAGATGGCAATTCCACCTCCTTTAGATCCTCGGTCAAGCTGAAAAAGGTTGTAGTTGCCAATCGCAATCTGCAAGTCATTGACGGCAGGAGTGAGAAATGTTTCTGTTAGGCAAAAAATGTCCGGGTCAAGATTTGTCACTTCTAGTTTTAGTTGACTTAATTTAATCACAAGCCCTCTGATGTTGACATTTAGAACACCAACACCTTTCCTGCCAGAAAAATCTACAGAATTATACGAGTTCTTTTCATTTGGGCCAGGATGAAGCTCAATACCACCCAGAAAAAAGAAAAGTAGAATGAATAGTTTGCACAAGTATTTTCTGTGAAAGGATGAAGAGCGGCGAACCTTGGACGAATAGCAGTAGCTCGCAGATGGTGTTATTTTAAGAGCAGAATGAAGTTTGGAAGGAGTGCTGGTGAAGTAATGGGACAAAGATAGGGTTTAAAAGGATACAATGATGGAGTGTAGAAGTGTCTATGAGCTGTTACATTAGCAGTTGTAGTGGCAAATCGAGCAACAAGTATGGACGCAAAGTAACGAGGGTAGCTGTTTGTAGAGTTGATTGTGGCACTAGATATGGCCGGGAGGGACAGCAGTAGGATACACAGCAGGAGAATTGCCAACTCTAAAATATCCGGGGTACAAGCAGGTTAACACACAAGTGGAATAAAAATATATATATACTTGTAGGCCGAGCGCGAGGAAACGTCTTGCCGCACTCGTCACACATGCACGGCTTCTCGCCCCCCATGTGCTAGGGTTTAACAGCCCACTCCCCCCCCCCCCAGACAGGGACAGCAGATTCTTGGCTGTTGTGGGCTCGGCTGAACCGCTTGCACCGCCTCCTTTCACCGCTGCAGGATGGTGCTCGAGCTAGCCCTCCTTGAGCTAAGCCCACGACTGGAATGTCGTTTCTTGGCCTCTCGTGTCTCTGCGGCCCGACCAGACGGCCCCACTGAAGCCCACACAGGGGAACTCTTCATTCACAACCCTTGGCCGTGTGTGTGGTGTGTGTGGTGTGTGTGTGTGGTGTGTGTGGTGTGTGTGGTGTGTGTGTGGTGTGTGGTGTGTGTGTGGTGTGTGTGTGGTGTGTGTGTGTGGTGTGTGTGGTGTGTGTGTGGTGTGTGTGTGTGGTGTGTGTGGTGTGTGTGTGGTGTGTGTGGTGTGTGTGGTGTATGTGGTGTGTGTGTGGTGTGTGTGTGGTGTGTGTGTGGTGTGTGTGTGGTGTGTATGTGGTGTGTGTGGTGTGTGTGTGTGGTGTGTGTGTGGTGTGTGGTGTGGTGTGTGTGGTGTATGTGTGTGGGGTGTGTGTGGTGATTGTGATGTGTGGTGTATGTGTGTGGTGTGTTTGTGGGGTGTGTGGTGTATGTGTGGTGTGTGTGTGTGGTGTGTGTGTGAGTGGTGTGTGGTCAGTGTGGTGTGCGTGGTGTGTGTGTGGTGTTTTGTGGTGTGTGGGTGTGTGTGGTGTGTGTGGTGTGTGTGGCGCGTGTGTGGTGTGGGGTGTGTGGTGTATGTGTGTGGTGTGTTTGTGTGGTGTGTGTGTGGTGTGTGTGTGGTGTGTGTGGTGTGTGGGGTGTGTGGTGTGTGTGGTGTGTGGTGTGTGTGGGGTGTGTGGTGTGTGGGGTGTGTGGTGTGTGGGGTGTGTGGGGTGTGTGGTGTGTGGGGTGTGTGGTGTGTGGGGTGTATGGTGTATGGGGTGTATGTGTGTTGTGTAGTGTGTGTGGAGTGTGTAGGGTTTGTGGGGTGTGTGTGGTGTGGTGTGTAGTGTGTGTGGTGTGTGGGTTGTTTGTGTGTTGTGTAGTGTGTATGGTGTGTGTGGGGTTTGTGGCGTGTGTGGTGTGTGGGGTGTGTAGTGTGTGTGGTGTGTGTGTGGTTTGTGGGGTGTATGTGGTGTGTGGTGTGTAGTGTGTGTGGTGTGTGTGGTGTGTGGGATGTATGTGTGTTGTGTAGTGTGTGTGGGGTGTGTAGTGTGTGTGGGGTGTGTAGGGTGTGTGGGGTGAGTGGTGTGTGGGGTGTATGTGTGTTGTGTAGTGTGTGTGGGGTGTATGTGTGTTGTGTAGTGTGTGTGGGGTGTGTGGGGTGTGTGGGGTATGTGGTGTGATTGTGTGTGTGGGGTGGATGTGTGTTGTGTAGTGTGTGTGGGGTGTATGTGTGTTGTGTGGTGTGTGTGGTGTGTGTGGGGTTCATCTGAACCGGTCCTGGGCCTCCGTTCAGGTCGACTCAGCCTCAAATGAGTACCTGGTGCGGTGTGTAAACATCGCCACTGGGGAGACAAAGGCGGTCGGGCGTGGTGATGGCCACCCACCCCCTCGTGTGCCGTGCCGGCCTTCATAGGTGCTGCTCGCTAACAGCACTTGCCCCTACAGTCTGTTAAGGTTACACGGGGGATCTTTGTCTTCGTGTGTAGAGTGTGATGTGATAATTAATGTGTATGTGTAGGGTGTGATGTGATAATTAATGTGTGTGTGTAGGGTGTGATGTGATCATTAATGTGTGTGTGTAGGGTGTGATGTGATAATTAATGTGTGTGTGTAGGGTGTGATGTGATCATTAATGTGTGTGTGTAGGGTGTGATGTGATAATTAATGTGTGTGTGTAGGGTGTGATGTGATCATTAATATGTGTGTGTGTAGGGTGTGATGTGATAATTAATGTGTGTGTGTAGGGTGTGATGTGATTATTAATGTGTGTGTGTAGGGTGTGATGTGATAATTAATGTGTGTGTGTAGGGTGTGATGTGATCATTAATGTGTGTGTGTGTAGGGTGTGATGTGATCATTAATGTGTGTGTGTAGGGTGTGATGTGATCATTAATGTGTGTGTGTAGGCTGTGATGTGATAATTAATGTGTGTGTGTGTAGGCTGTGATGTGATAATTAATGTGTGTGTGTAGGGTGTGATGTGATAATTAATGTGTGTGTAGGGTGTGATGTGATTATTAATGTGTGTGTGTGTAGGGTGTGATGTGATAATTAATGTGTGTGTGTAGGCTGTGATGTGATTATTAATGTGTGTGTGTGTAGGGTGTGATGTGATCATTAATGCGTGTGTGTGTAGGGTGTGATGTGATCATTAATGTGTGTGTGTGTAGGGTGTGATGTGATCATTAATGTGTGTGTGTAGGGTGTGATGTGATCATTAATGTGTGTGTGTGTAGGGTGTGATGTGATCATTAATGTGTGTGTGTAGGGTGTGATGTGATCATTAATGTGTGTGTGTGTAGGGTGTGATGTGATAATTAATGTGTATGTGTAGGGTGTGATGTGATTATTAATGTGCGTGTGTGTAGGGTGTGATGTGATAATTAATGTGTGTGTGTGTGTGTGTAGGGTGTGATGTGATAATTAATGTGTGTGTAGGGTGTGTGTACAGGCTGTGGTGTGATAGTGTGTGTGTCTGTGAATGTGTTGGGGGCCGTCCATAAATGACGTCACGTGATTTTTGCCCCCCCCCCCCCCTCGTCACACGGCGTCACAAAAAGTCAGACCCCCGCCCCCTCAAATATGACGTCACAAAGCTCTGCCCCCGCCCCCCCAAACCATATTTCCATTTTGAAAATAAAACCAATGCTTCAACTCGCTTTAAACTATTGTCATTGTAGTGCGTGTTTAATGTGGCGCTGCACTCTGATGTTGTAGGAGAAAACATTTATTAAAAAGTCTATTTAATTAAGTAGAACGTGTTGTCTATATTTATTTAAAGTTGCGCATTTTCATGTGACGTCACATTTCTCAAACCCCCCCCCCCCCTCGTCACACATCATCACAAATGTCTGACCCCCCCCCCCCCCCAAGGTGCGTGACGTCATTTATGGACGCAGCTTATAACATTCTAAACCTGTGTGGGGGCTTCCTCTAGGTCGACTCCGACTCAAACGAGTACCTGGTGCTGTGTGTAAACCTTCAGTGGGGGCTAAGCGGCTCACTGCTCACTGACCGCACCCTTCAAGGCTATACGGGGGACCTTTGCCTCTAGCGTCAGCCATCTGAGTCGGTGAACCCAAAACACCTGGGTCTGTCCTGTGACCTCCTGCCGGCAGCGAGCTTGCCACACTTCACGTGGCCTCGAAGTGCACCTAGCCTGGCACAATCACGATGGTGACGTCACCGTTGCTTCGTTGTCGCAAGTTAACGGAGCAGTTAGCCCGAACCCGGCGACCCGAGGTCCATTTGAACGAACACTCAACATCGTGGAGAAATCTTCATCAAGTCTGTGCGCCCCTCGAGATACACTCTGCCTTAAATTGATACCCGCTGTGGTGCGTACCGACATCTATGAGTGTGAGCGAGTGTCTAAGGGTGTGAGCGAGTGTCTGTGAGTGTGAGCGAGTGTTTGTGAGTGTGAGAGTGTCTAAGGGTGTGAGCGAGTGTCTAAGGGTGTGAGCGAGTGTCTGTGAGTGTGAGCGAGTGTTTGTGAGTGTGAGAGTGTCTAAGGGTGTGAGCGAGTGTCTAAGGGTGTGAGCGAGTGTCTAAGGGTGTGAGCGAGTGTCTAAGAGTGTGAGCGAGTGTCTAAGGGTGTGAGCGAGTGTCTAAGAGTGTGAGCGAGTGTCTAAGAGTGTGAGCGAGTGTCTAAGAGTGTGAGAGAGTGTCTGTGAGTGTGAGAGAGTGTCTGTGAGTGTGAGAGAGTGTCTAAGAGTGTGAGAGAGTGTCTAAGAGTGTGAGCGAGTGTCTAAGAGTGTGAGAGAGTGTCTGTGAGTGTGAGCGAGTGTCTAAGAGTGTGAGGGAGTGTCTAACAGTGTGAGCGAGTGTCTAGGGTGTGAGCGAGTGTTTAAGAGAGTGAGAGAGTGGCTGTGAGTGTGAGAGAGTGTCTGTGAGTGTGAGAGAGTGTCTGTGAGTGTGAGAGAGTGTCTGTGAGTGTGAGAGAGTGTCTGTGAGTGTGAGAGAGTGTCTAACGGTGTGAGTGAGTGTGTCAGAGGGTGAGCGAGTGTCTAAGAGTGTGAGAGAGTGTTATCCTGGTGGTCCACCACCATAGTGTTTAGTTAGCCTGGTGGTCCACCACCATAATGTGTAGTTAGCCTGGTGGTCCACCACCATAGTGTGTAGTTAGCCTGGTGGTCCTGGTACCACCATAGTGTGTAGTTAGCCTGGTGGTCCACCACTATACGGTGTATTTAGCCTGGTGGTCTACCACTATAGGGTGTAGTTAACCTGGTGGTCCACTACTATGTGTAGTTAGCCTGGTGGTCCACCACTATAGTGTGTAGTTAGCCTGGTGGTCCACCACTATAGTGTGTAGTTAACCTGGTGGTCCACCACTATAGTGTATAGTTAACCTGGTGGTCCACCACTATACGGTGTAGTTAGCCTGGTGGTCCACCACCATAGTGTGTAGTTAGCCTGGTGGTCCACCACTATAGTGTGTAGTTAGCCTGGTGGTCCACCACCATAGTGTGTAGTTAGCCTGGTGGTCCACCACTATAGTGTGTAGTTAACCTGGTGGTCCACCACTATAGGGTGTAGTTAACCTGGTGGTCCACCACTATAGTGTGTAGTTAACCTGGTGGTCCACCACCATAGTGTGTAGTTAGCCTGGTGGTCCACCACCATAGTGTGTAGTTAACCTGGTGGTCCACCACTATAGTGTGTAGTTAACCTGATGGTCCACCACTATAGTGTGTAGTTAACCTGGTGGTCCACCACTATAGTGTGTAGTTAGCCTGGTGGTCCACCACTATACGGTGTAGTTAGCCTGGTGGTCCACCACCATAGTGTGTAGTTAGCCTGGTGGTCCACCACTATAGTGTGTAGTTAGCCTGGTGGTCCACCACCATAGTGTGTAGTTAGCCTGGTGGTCCACCACTATAGTGTGTAGTTAGCCTGGTGGTCCACCACTATAGTGTGTAGTTAACCTGGTGGTCCACCACTATAGTGTATAGTTAACCTGGTGGTCCACCACTATACGGTGTAGTTAGCCTGGTGGTCCACCACCATAGTGTGTAGTTAGCCTGGTGGTCCACCACTATAGTGTGTAGTTAGCCTGGTGGTCCACCACCATAGTGTGTAGTTAGCCTGGTGGTCCACCACTATAGTGTGTAGTTAACCTGGTGGTCCACCACTATAGGGTGTAGTTAACCTGGTGGTCCACCACTATAGTGTGTAGTTAACCTGGTGGTCCACCACCATAGTGTGTAGTTAGCCTGGTGGTCCACCACCATAGTGTGTAGTTAACCTGGTGGTCCACCACTATAGTGTGTAGTTAACCTGATGGTCCACCACTATAGTGTGTAGTTAACCTGGTGGTCCACCACTATAGTGTGTAGTTAGCCTGGTGGTCCACCACTATACGGTGTAGTTAGCCTGGTGGTCCACCACTATACGGTGTAGTTAGCCTGGTGGTCCACCACCATAGTGTGTAGTTAGCCTGGTGGTCCACCACTATAGTGTGTAGTTAGCCTGGTGGTCCACCACCATAGTGTGTAGTTAGCCTGGTGGTCCACCACTGTAGTGTGTAGTTAACCTGGTGGTCCACCACTATAGGGTGTAGTTAACCTGGTGGTCCACCACTATAGTGTGTAGTTAACCTGGTGGTCCACCACTATAGTGTGTAGTTAACCTGATGGTCCACCACTATAGTGTGTAGTTAACCTGGTGGTCCACCACTATAGTGTGTAGTTAGCCTGGTGGTCCACCACTATAGTGTGTAGTTAGCCTGGTGGTCCACCACTATAGGGTGTAGTTAGCCTGGTGGTCCACCACTATAGTGTGTAGTTAGCCTGGTGGTCCACCACTATAGGGTGTAGTTAGCCTGGTGGTCCACCACTATAGTGTGTAGTTAGCCTGGTGGTCCACCACTAGAGGGTGTAGTTAGCCTGGTGGTCCACCACTATAGTGTGTAGTTAGCCTGGTGGTCCACCACTATAGGGTGTAGTTAGCCTGGTGGTCCACCACTATAGTGTGTAGTTAGCCTGGTGGTCCACCACTATGGTGTGTAGTTGTCCTGGTGGTCCACCACTATAGTGTGTAGTTAGCCTGGTGGTCCACCACTATAGGGTGTAGTTAGCCTGGTGGTCCACCACTATAGGGTGTAGTTAGCCTGGTGGTCCACCACTATAGGGTGTAGTTATCCTGGTGGTCCACGACTATGGTGTGTAGTTAGCCTGGTGGTCCACCACTATAGTGTGTAGTTAGCCTGGTGGTCCACCACTATAGGGTGTAGTTAGCCTGGTGGTCCACCACTATAGTGTGTAGTTAGCCTGGTGGTCCACCACTATGGTGTGTAGTTGTCCTGGTGGTCCACCACTATAGTGTGTAGTTAGCCTGGTGGTCCACCACTATAGGGTGTAGTTAGCCTGGTGGTCCACCACTATAGGGTGTAGTTAGCCTGGTGGTCCACCACTATGGTGTGTAGTTGTCCTGGTGGTCCACCACTATAGTGTGTAGTTAGCCTGGTGGTCCACCACTATAGTGTGTAGTTAGCCTGGTGGTCCACCACTATAGGGTGTAGTTAGCCTGGTGGTCCACCACTATAGTGTGTAGTTAGCCTGGTGGTCCACCACTATAGTGTGTAGTTAGCCTGGTGGTCCACCATTATAGTGTGTAGTTAGCCTGGTGGTCCACCACTATAGTGTGTAGTTAGCCTGGTGGTCCACCACTATGGTGTGTAGTTGTCCTGGTGGTCCACCACTATAGTGTGTAGTTAGCCTGGTGGTCCACCACTATGGTGTGTAGTTGTCCTGGTGGTCCACCACTATAGTGTGTAGTTAGCCTGGTGGTCCACCACTATAGGGTGTAGTTAGCCTGGTGGTCCACCACTATAGGGTGTAGTTAGCCTGGTGGTCCACCACTATGGTGTGTAGTTGTCCTGGTGGTCCACCACTATAGTGTGTAGTTAGCCTGGTGGTCCACCACTATAGTGTGTAGTTAGCCTGGTGGTCCACCACTATAGGGTGTAGTTAGCCTGGTGGTCCACCACTATAGTGTGTAGTTAGCCTGGTGGTCCACCACTATAGGGTGTAGTTAGCCTGGTGGTCCACCACCATAGGGTGTAGTTAGCCTGGTGGTCCACCACTATAGGGTGTAGTTATCCTGGTGGTCCACGACTATGGTATGTTATCTGGTAATCGGGCAGTTACCCCTTTGTGTTAAGTGTGTTGGTATTAATAATAAATGTGTTGCCTCCGAAGAGTAATCCACTCCACTTGTTTAAGGCTGAGCCGACGTCGCTGAGGCCCAGGACCGGTTCAAGATAATCGTCACGGGTCGCCAGGTTCGTAGCGCAGCGTGCTAACCGCTCCACTACCGCTCTCCCACCCCACCACACCACACACGTGTCTCTGCATCCCGCCACGTGTCCCCCGTGTCTCCTTACACACGTGTCTCCTTACACACGTGTCTCCTTACACACGTGTCCCGTGTCTCCTTACACACGTGCAGAGGGCTACGCGTGACGTCTTTTCTCGTGGGGAGAGTTCAACATACGCGCGGCACGTGCAGCGGCAGGGATATGTTCCGTAGCTCAGCCTCGGGCAGCTCCGCGAGAGGGCAGAGACATCGTGGAGATGCTTCGCAGGTTCAAATAACATGTGACGTGGGAGAACTTCTGCCCTCGTCACGTGACCAGAGGCGCCGTGACCTTCACGGCGGCGGGGGATGAAGGTGGTGGGTGGGGGCGGGGTTATGGGGGGTGAGAGATGGGGGAGGGGGGGGGGGCTCGATTTCAATCTTTCGGAAGCGATTGTAGGGAACCGCGTGTGTCGGATGGATGCCTTTTGTTCCGCTGTGCTACAGCCGACGACGTCGCGTGACGGGATGAGTGGGGGTGGTGGGGGTGGGGGGGTAAACCCTGACCCCCGGTGGGGGTGGGGGAGCAGGTGGGAGGGTTTTTTGTGGGGGGGGGGGGGGGGGCGGTGGATGCGCGCCTCGCCACTCCCTGAGCGCCGCGTGCGTGCGCGCGTGCGCGTGTACGTGGGCTGAGTACCAATCGCGTCCTTGAAACAATGACATCATCATTAGGATGAACGTGCGCTTGGGGATGGTGAGGGGGGGGGCAATGGGGGGGGGGGGGTGAAGAGGAGGGGAGGTGGTAGGGGAGGGGCTCGTCACGTGACACTCGCTCACACTCACAGACACTCTCTCACACTCACAGACACTCGCTCACACTCACAGACACTCGCTCACACTCTTAGACACTCGCTCACACTCTTAGACACTCGCTCACACACTTAGACACTCGCCCACACTCTTAGACACTCGCTCACACTCTTACACTCTCGCTCACACTCTTAGACACTCGCTCACACTCAAACACTCACTCACACTCTTAGACACTCGCTCACACACTTAGACACTCGCTCACACTCTTAGACGCTCGCTCACACTCTTAGACACTCGCTCACACTCACAGACACTCGCTCACACTCAAACACTCACTCACACTCTTAGACACTCGCTCACACTCTTAGACACTCGCTCACACTCACACACTCGCTCACACTCACAAACACTCGCTTACATCCTTAGACACTCTCTCACACTCACAGACACTCGCTAAAACGCTCAGACACTCCCTCACACTCTCAGACACTCCCTCACACTCACAGACACTCGCTCACACTCACAGACACTCGCTTACACTCTTAGACACTCGCTCACACTCACAGACACTCGCTCAGACTCTTAGACACTCGCTCACACTCACAGACACTCGCTCAGACTCTTAGACACTCGCTCACGTACTCAGACACTCGCTCACACTCATAGACACTCGCCCACACTCTAAGACACTCGCTCACAATCTTAGACACTCTCACACTCTTAGACACTCGCTCACACTCTAAGACACTCGCTCACACTCTTAGACACTCGCTCACACTCACAGACACTCGCTCAGACTCTTAGACACTCGCTCACGTACTCAGACACTCGCTCACACTCATAGACACTCGACCACACTCTAAGACACTCGCTCACAATCTTAGACACTCTCACACTCTTAGACACTCGCTCACACTCTTAGACACTCGCTCACACTCACAGACACTCGCTCACAGACACTCGCTCACACTCACAGACACTCGCTCACACCCTTAGACACTCGCTCACACTCTTAGACACTCGCCCACACTTAGGCACTCGCTCCCGCTCTGAGACACTTGCTCACACTCTTAGACATTCTCTCACACTCTTAGACACTCTCTCACACTCTTAGACACTCGCTCACACTCTGAGACACTCTCTCACACTTAGACACTCGCTCCCGCTCTTAGACACTCGCTCACGCACTCAGACACTCGCTCACACTCTCAGACCCTCTCTCAAACTCAGACACTCTCTCACACTCTCAGACACTCGCTCACACCCTTAGACACTCGCTCACACCCTTAGACACTCGCTCCCACTCTTAGACACTCTCACACCCTTAGACACTCGCTCCCACTCTTAGACACTCGCTCACACTCACAAACACTCGCTCACACCCTTAGACACTCGCTCACACTCACAGACACTAGCTCACACTATCAGACACTCCCTCACACTCACAAACACTCGCTCACACACTTAGACACTCTTACACTCACAGACACTAGCTCAAACTCTCAGACACTCCCTCACTCTCTTAGACACTTGCTCACACCCTTAGACACTCGCTCACACTCTTAGACACTCGCTCACACTCACAAACACTCGCTCACACTCTTAGACACTCGCCCACACTCACAGACACTCGCTCACACCCTTAGACACTCGCTCACACTCTTAGACACTCTCACACTCTTAGACACTCGCTCAGCCTCTTAAACACTCGCTCACACTCGCAAACACTCGCTCACACTCTTAGACACTCGCGCACAATCACAGACACTCTCACACTCGTAGACACTCGCTCACACTCACAAACACTCGCTCACACTCTTAGACACTCGCGCACAATCACAGACACTCGCTCACACTCTTAGACACTCTCACACTCTTAGACACTCGCTCAGACTCTTAGACACTCGCCCACACTTAGACACTCGCTCGCGCTCTGAGACACTTGCTCACACTCTTAGACATTCTCTCACACTCTTAGACACTCTCTCACACTTAGACACTCTCTCACACTCTTAGACACTCGCTCACACTCTGAGACACTCTCTCACACTTAGACACTCTCTCACACTCTTAGACACTCGCTCACACTCTGAGACACTCTCTCACACTTAGACACTCGCTCACACTCTTAGACACTGGCTCACACTCTTAGACACTCGCTCATACTCACACACTCGCTCACACTCTTAGACACTCGCTCACACTCTTAGACACTTGCTCACACTCTTAGACACTCGTCCACACTCTTAGACACTCGCTCACACTCTTAGACACTCGTCCACACTCTTAGACACTTGCTCACACTCTTAGATACTCGCTCACATCCTTAGACACTCGCTCACACTCTTAGACACTCGCCCACACTCTTAGATACTCGCTCACACTCTCAGACACTCGCTCACACTCTTAGACACTCGCTATAGTGGTGAACCACCAGGCTAACTACACACTATGGTGGTGGACCACCAGGCTAACTACACACTATAGTGGTGGACCTCCAGGCTAACTACACCCTCTAGTGGTGGACCACCAGGCAAACTACACACTATGGTGGTGGACCACCAGGCTAACTACACACTATGGTGGTGGACAACCAGGCTAACTACACCCTATAGTGGTGGACCACCAAGCTAACTACACCCTATGGTGGTGGATCACCAGGCTAACTACACACTATAGTGGTGGACCACCAGGCTAACTATATACTGTGGTGGTGGTGGTGGTGGACCACCAGGCTAACGACATACTATCGTGGTGGACCACCAGGCTAACTACACACTATGATGGTGGACCACCTGGCTAACGACATACTATCGTGGTGGACCACCAGGCTAACTACACCCTATGGTGGTGGACCACCAGGCTAACTACACACTATGGTGGTGGTCCACCAGGCTAACTACACCCTATGGTGGTGGACCACCAGGCTAACTACACCCTATGGTGGTGGACCACCAGGTTAACTACACACTATGGTGGTGGACCACCAAGCTAACTATACACTATGGTGGTGGATCACCAGGCTAACTACACACTATAGTGGTGGACCACCAGGCTAACTATATACTGTGGTGGTGGACCACCAGGCTAACTACACACTATGATGGTCGACCACCTGGCTAACGACATACTATGGTGGTGGACCACCAGGCTAACTACACACTATGGTGGTGGACCATCAAGATAACTACACACTATGGTGGTGGACCACCAGGCTAACTACACACTATGGTGGTGGACCACCAGGCTAACTACACACTATGGTGGTGGACCACCAGGCTAACTACACACTATAGTGGTGGACCACCAGGCTAACTACACACTATGATGGTGGACCACCTGGCTAACGACATACTATGGTGGTGGACCACCAGGCTAACCACACTATAGTGGTGGACCACCAGGTTAACTACACACTATAGTGGTGGACCACCAGGCTAACTACACACTATGGTGGTGGACCATCAAGATAACTACACACTATGGTGGTGGACCACCAGGCTAACTACACACTATAGTGGTGGACCACCAGGCTAACTACACACTATAGTGGTGGACCACCAGGCTAACTACACCCTATGGTGGTGGACCACCAGGCTAACTACACTATGGTGGTGGACCACCAGGCTAACTACACACTATGGTGGTGGACCACCAGGCTAACTACACACTATGGTGGTGGACCACCAGGCTAACTACACACTATGGTGGTGGACCACCAGGCTAACTACACCCTATGGTGGTGGACCACCAGGCTAACTACACACTATGGTGGTGGACCACCAGGTTAACTACACACTATAATGGCGGACCACCAGGCTAACTACACACTATGGTGGTGGACCACCAGGCTAACTACACACTATAGTGGTGGACCACCAGGCTAACTACACCCTATAGTGGTGGACCACCAGGCTAACTACACACTATAGTGGTGGACCACCAGGCTAACTACACTAATTACACTGCTGGGAGTAGCTACAACGGACAGGACCCGGCGTGGGTCCAGGTCCACGTGTTGGTGACTCTTCTCGCTGAACCCCCTCTCGGGGACCCGGTGTAGATCCTCACTGGTCGTGGCTGGCCCCGCCCTCGGCCACGACCACCTTCTCGAACCCTCGAGCAGGATCTCGCCCCGACACGTGACCTCCCCCAACCCCCACTTGGGGCCCCTGTGTAGATCTCACTGGTCACGTGCCTTCCGGGGTCAACCAGAGTGCCATGGCCCAGGGTGACCTCATCCCATGGCTGACACACTCCCACACTCCCTCCTGTAGAAGTCAGCACTGCATGCCACGCGTGCTGCCACGAAGCGCTATCCCAGCGCTTAGCGAGCCCCCTCTATGGCTGGTACAACACCCACAGGTACGGGGGAGGGGGTGTCCCTGATCTGAGTGCATCGCACGCCGTGCCTCGCTAGGGCCGGCGTTACCCAGTGACGTCCGCGATGTCGCTACACGCGCACCGGAGTGCGACGTGCAACGAGCGCGTTGCTGGCCACGCACGACCCCACGTGTGGGTGCCGCGCCGACCTTAACGGGTCCCTCGCTAACAACACTTGCCCCCGCCACGGTCTGTTGAGGTGTCTGCAGTGGCTGGCGGGAGTGGGGTGTGGAGATCTTGGCGCATCTGGTTCAGAAATTGCCGCTGCCCGCGTGCGCACCCGGACCCCGGCACGACCTCCACTGCGGGGCCTCCACGTCCAGGGAGGGAGATCGCTTCTCGGACTGGCGACTCCTCTCACGAGGAATCCCAAAACCGATGTTCGGAGTTCGCTTTGTACGAACGCCGACGCTGCTGATGCGATGACCTCCGCGATGGCAGCGTGGTGAACGTGTAAGGGCACTCTGTGTGTGTGTGTCAACTAAATACGACCATCGTCTGCCTGGCCATTGAGAACACACACAAAGATGTAGCCTTGACAGACTGTTGGGGCAAGTGCTGTTAGCGAGTAGCACCTGTGAAGGCCGGCACGGCACACGATGGTGGTGGGTGGCCAGAAGCACGCCCGGCCGCCTTTGTCTCCCCCAGTGACGGTGCCTACCGCTCGCCACGCATTGAAGCCCCTTCGTGATCTCTGATTGTACATCCCCGGAATGTTTTTGCGTAAACCAGCGGAACGGAGCTATCCGAGGCCGAGCTACAGAAAATGTCTCCCGCTGTGACGATGGCGTGGAGCGTTCAATGGCTCGTGATGAAGACGAGAGGAATACTCAACAGTGCTTTGTTCATCTCGCCAGGTCAGGCGCACTGAGCCACGTCGCTCTTCTTCACAAGCCACCTCGCTGCCGCGATGATGATGATGATGACGACTCGACCAGGTGACTTCTCGTCATCGTCATCATCAGCATCATCACGCGGAAAGGTTTTGCGGCCAAATACTCTGAAACGCGTGACGTTGGCGGGGGATGACCCGGAGAGAGAGAGACACCGCAGACTCCAAATACTCAGCAGCAGGCGTCAGGGTCGGGATCGAACTCATGCTTCCTGCATACCAGGCGAGGTAGTTAACATCTCCTAGCCACCGCGACGTCGTCATCATCATCCAGCAGTGGAGAGACCATGTCTGCTGCTGCTGCTTTTCCTGTTACTCGATGATGACGATAGGAACCGCCCCTGTGATATCGCCGCCACATGTCCCCTCCCCCCCCCGCGGCTGCAGTACAGCGATGAGTGGGGTGACCTTATAGAGACAGAGAGCGACAGAGATCCTGGTGGTGATGTTTGCTCACACGTCGACCCCCCAGTGGTTTCGTGCTGCTGTTGTTAACGACGAGACACGACGGCGTCTGGAGGGTGCACACACACACACCAACACACAAAGACAAATATCCCCCATATAGCTTTGACAGACTGTAGGAGCAAGTGCTGTTAGCGAGCACCTATGAAGGCCGGAACGGTACACGAGGGGGTGGGTGGCCAGCACCACGCCCGACCGCCTTTGTCTCCCTAGTGGCAATGTTTGCACACCACACCAGGTACTCATTTGAGGCTGAGTCGACCTAGGGGAGGCCCGGGACCGGTTCAGATAATCGTCACTGGTGTTGGCCGTGAGCGGGAATCGAACCCGGGTCGCCAGGTTCATAGCGCAGCGTAGCGCTAACCGCTACACTATCGCTCCCCACCAACACACACACACACCAACACACACACCAACACACACACACCAACACACACACACAACACACACACCAACACACACACACCAACACACACACACCAACACACACACACCAACACACACACCAACACACACACACACCAACACACACACACACCAACACACACACACACACCAACACACACACCAACACACACACACCAACACACACACACCAACACACACACACCAACACACACACACCAACACACACCAAGACACACACACCAACACACACACACCAACACACACACACCAACACACACACCAACACACACACACCAACACACACACACACACCAACACACACACACCAACACACACACCAACACACACACCAACACACACCAACACACACACACCAACACACACACACCAACACACACACACCAACACACACAGACACACCAACACACACACACACACCAACACACACACACCAACACACACACACCAACACACACACACACCAACACACACACACCAACACACACAGACACACCAACACACACACCAACACACACACACCAACACACACACACCAACACACACACACACCAACACACACACACCAACACACACACACCAACACAACAACAACCGCCATTCGCCACTAAGTGGCGGTGACGTCACCACGACGCTTGTGCCAGGCTATGTGCACCCTGAGGCCACGTGAAGTGTCGAACGCCCGCTGGCAGGAGGTCACGGGGCAGACCCAGGTGCCACGGGTCGACTGACTGAGATGACTGGCTGATGCACCACCTGTGCCCCCTACTGTGCCAACCTGCTGTGCTTTAGCCACCCGGCACTCCGCTCGTTGTTGTGAACGTCGCTCCTCCGCCCTCCGTTGTTGTTGGAGGGCGACTACCTCCAACTGCCCAGTAGCATCCTTCACGAGCCTCCTCCACAGAGGTCGATCTTGACACCACTGGTACCAGTCATCGGCAAGTCCACTCAGCTCCACGTCCTCCTGTACCACATCACTCCATCTCTTCTCTAGCCCGTGCCGCGCTCGCTTAGCCCCCTCAATCCGGCCGAACAAAAGCTGTTTCGGCATGCGTTGGCTGGGCATGCGGGCTACATGACCCAGCCATCACAGCCTTGCCCGCCGGAGGAGCTCACCGATGGGACCTTGCCCAGATCTTTCAAGGATTTGTGAGCTCCTCACACAATCCAGTCTGGTTAAACCCAGGATGGATCGTAGGCAGGCCAGCCTAAATGTTTCTAACCGGCGAAGATGTTCCATTAGGGGGGTCCACGTTTCGCAAGCGTAGAGAAGGGAGGGAATGACCGTGGCCGAGAAGACCTGAAGCTTAGTGCGGAGCGACAGACCAGGTAGCTTCCACACAGCGTTACGCAACCGATGAAAAGATATTGCCGCTCGACTGATTCGGAGTGAGACCTCTGCTGTTAAACTGGAGCCAGTCATAAGCACACTACCCAGGTATGGGAAACTCTCCACTCTCTCCACAACTGCCCCATCACCGATTGGGAGTTGTGGGGGTGGAGTGTCCGATGGTACAAAATACCCAGGCAGGTGCTTAGTTTTGGTGGGGCTGATGGTAAGGCCCCACCTCTTAGTGGCACGCTCCAGTCTCAGCAGCTGCGTCTCCAACTCCTCCTCCGAATGTGCAGCTATTACCAAATCATCAGCATACATAACGTGGTTGAGCAATAGGGAGCCATCCCTTGACCGCACCCGGGCGTCGATCAGCCTCCCATTATATCTGTACCATATGGAGATTCCCCCGGTACAGCTGTTGAAGGGTTCACGAACAACGTGGTCAAAATTAATGTGGGAGCCAGAGGACATCCCTGTCGCACCCCAAGGTGTACAGGGAATGGCTCTGACTCCCGGCCACGTAGTTTTACCCGGGCCCGCTCACCATCATGAAGGTCCTTAATGATCGTGAGCAGAGGGTCAGGTACTCCAAAAGCACGAAGAACAACCCAGAGCCCAGGCCTACTGATGGTATCATAGGCCTTGACCAGGTCAATAAAGCAGAGATGTAGGTCTTGTTGGAATTCCCTACACCTCTGCTGTAGCAGACGGACGGAAAATATGGCATCTGTGCAGGACCGCCCTTTCCTGAAACCACATTGGGGCTCCGCAAGCCTCTCCTCAGCGTGCCTGGCAAGGCGATGCTGAATAATCCTTGCCAGGACGTTTCCCGACACACTGAGGAGTGAGATGCCCCTGTAGTTGTTACAGTCTGTGCGGTCCCCCTTCTTAAAAAGGGGGACCACCAGGGCATCCTTCCGATCCTGCGGAACCCGTCCAGTGGTCCAGCCTGTTGTTATGATGTCATATAGGGCAGTCTGTGCACAAACGCCGCCCTCCCTCAGCATTTCACTTGGGAGATCATCTCTGCCCGCTGCCTTTCCTGGTCTCAGACTCCGGATCGCCTTCAGTACTTCCTCAACAGATGGCACCTCAGCCAGCCACTCATAGGGGGTGACTTCTTCCAATATTTGAGGCACCGCAGCCTCAGCAGGGTCATCCTCACTTTGTGCCACGATGTTTTCCTGGCTGAGGGATTTTCCCTCCCCCAGGACCTCACAGAAATGCTCAGCAAATCTGCAAACCTGTTCCTGGGGGTCGGAGATTGGGTCACCGTTTTTTCCCCTAATGATGGTAATAGGTGTGGCGTTGCAGATTACTTTTTTGTTGGAGTTAAATAGAGATTTGTGATCACGGGCCACTGAGGCAGACTCCATCTCCTCAGCAACCCGCGACCACCACCCATCCTTGCAGCGCCTCAAGGCTCTCCGAACCTCTGAGCGAAGGCTGCGGTAAGCCTCCTCATTCTCTGACGTGGGATTCTGTAGCCGATGACAGTGGGCCTGTCGCTTTTTCTCAACCATCCTGAACACCTCCTCTGTCAGCCAGGGTCTCTGGGGAGGTCTGGACCGCGTACCCAAAGCAGCCATTGCAGCTGCATGAGTCACAGTCCTAAACCTCGCCCATTTACCCTCGACATCAGGAGGAGTCGGGGACGATGCCAATCCCAGCCGCAAGCGATGATGAAATTCTCGCTTGCAACTTTCATCAGATAACTGAGACCAGGCCACTTTAAGTTGGAATGGGGTCCTGGGTGTACACCCACCACCGGAGTGGAAGAATGGCAGGCGCATCTTACAGATGACTAGTCGATGGTCAGAGGGCAGATCAGCTCCACGGTAGGTCCTGGTGTCAAGGACATGGGCTCGCATCTGCTGGACCGTCACTATGTAGTCCAACAGATGTTCTTGCTTGGACCCGGCATGCATCCATGATGTTGTGTGGATGCGCCGATGCCGGAACAGCGTGTTGGTAATTACAAGCTCATGGGCTGCACAAAAATCTAGCAGCCTCCTACCGTTGTTATTGAGCTGATCTGGCCCATGCCCTCCAATCACTCCAGACCAGGTGCCAGTATCATGACCAACTCGGGCATTGAAGTCACCCAACATGATGACTCTATCCCGAGGGGCCACTTTAGCCAGCACCTGTGACAGGAGGTCATAGAAGGCATCTGACTCATCGGCTTTGCCTGCATCCCTCCACAGATGTTCATCTTCGGTGGGGGCATAAGTAACCACGACCACCATTCCTCGCCTCCGGTTGATGGGAAGGCGAGCCCAAAGTAGCCTGGGACTTACAGCTTCCCACACCTCACCGCCACGCTCCCACGCCCCCTTCATTCTTTTGTTCAAAAGAAGAGCCACACCCTGTTGTTTGGCAGTCTGCTGTCCCGGGTAGAGGACTGTCCACCCCTCATGGTGGCAGGAGCCAGAGCCGGTCCACCGGACCTCCTGAATGCCACACAGATCCAGGCGGTACCGGTCCAGCTCCCGACAGAAGAGTGGCAGCCTCTCCTCCGCAGTGAGCGTTCGAACATTCCACGTGGCCACCCGTAGTGACTTTTCGTTGTTTCTGGAGGAGCCCTGAGGGTAGATATTCAATCTCCTGGCTCCGCCAATTGGGGTTTGGCCAGGAGACGTCATAGACGCCTGGCCCCCCGGGGCCTCCGGCACAAGCTTATTAGTTACATATTTCAGTTTAACTCGTGGTTTAGTGGTAATTAATTGAAGGTGGAGGGGATACTAGCCCCTCGCACCCGTCCAGAGCCCCCGTTAAGCCCCTGTGGTGGACACATATGCCATGAGGGGAGGAGCCAATCAAAATTGGACCTCCCCCCACAGCACTGTCCACGACAGAGTTGCCCATCCGGCACCGCGAGGAGGTAGAGGGTTGTTTTGCCGGACTCACCAACACACACACACACACCAACACACACCAACACACACACACCAACACACACCAACACACACACCAACACACACCAACACGCACACACCAACACACACCAACACGCACACACCAACACGCACACACCAACACACACACACACCAACACACACACACCAACACACACACGCCAACACGCACACACACACCAACACACAACAATAACCGCCATTCACCACTAAGTGGTGGTGACGTCACCACGACGCTTGTGCCAGGCTATGTGCACGTTGAGGCCACGTGAAGTGTCGAACGCCCGCTGGCAGGAGGTCACGGGGCAGACCCAGGTGCCACGGGTCGACTGACTGAGATGACTGAGATGACTGGCTGATGCACCACCTGTGCCCCCTACTGTGCCAACCTGCTGTGCTTTAGCCACCCGGCGCTCCGCTCGTTGTTCTGAGCGTCGCTCCTCCGACCTCCGTTGTTGTTGGAGGGCGACTGCCTCCAACTGCCCAGTAGCAGCGTCCTTCACGAGCCTCCTCCACAGAGGCCGATCTCGACACCGCTGGTACCGCTCATTGGCAAGTCCACTCAGCTCCACGTCCTCCTGTAGAACCGCGTCAGCTCCATCCGTCCAGCCCGTGCCGCGCTCTTTGAGCCCCCACCCCCTTCTCTCCGCCCAAACGCAATCTGCTTGGGCGACGCATTGGCTGGGCATACGGGCGGCACGACCCAGCCAACGCAGCCTCGCAATGCCCGAGGAGCTCACCGATGGGACCCGCGTCCACATCTCTCGATGATGTATGAGCTGCTCGCACATTCCGGGCCGCATGGTTAAACCCAGGATGGATGGCAGGCGGGCCGCTCTGAATGTTGCAAACCGGCGCAGATGTTCATTTAAAGGCGGTTCCATTGTGGGTTGCGGAAGATCCGGTGATGGACGCAGGCAATACCTTCAGGTGCACGCGGACACACGCGTGCGCACACACGCGTACATGCACAATGACGCGAAGGCTGAGTTGATCGATCGCTATATCTCTCACTCGCACGCACGCACGCAGATGGAATTGTGTAATTCCTCCTCTCCCTATCCCTCAGCCTCTCTTGGTGTTTACACTGGGATGTCAATTACACAGCCACTGTGTACACACCGAGTGTTGCCTTGCGACAGTTTGGCCCCTGGGAGAGAGGGGGGGGGGGCCTGGGGGGTTGTGAAAGGGGGTAGCAGTGGGGGGGGGGAGAGGGGTTGTGAAAGGGGGTAGCAGTGGGGGGGGGGGAGAGGGGTTGTGAAAGGGGGTAGCAGTGGGGGGGGGAGAGGGGTTGTGAAAGGGGGTAGCAGTGGGGGGGGGAGAGGGGTTGTGAAAGGGGGTAGCAGTGGGGGGGTGTGGGGGGTTGTGAAAGGGGGTAGCAGTGGGGGGGGGGAGAGGGGTTGTGAAAGGGGGTAGCAGTGGGGGGGGGAGAGGGGTTGTGAAAGGGGGTAGCAGTGGGGGGGTGTGGGGGGGTTGTGAAAGGGGGTAGCAGTGGGGGGGGGAGAGGGGTTGTGAAAGGGGGTAGCAGTGGGGGGGGCCTGGGGGGTTGTGAAAGGGGGTAGCAGTGGGGGGGGGGCCTGGGGGGTTGTGAAAGGGGGTAGCAGTGGGGGGGGGGAGGGGTTGTGAAAGGGGGTAGCAGTGGGGGGGGGTGTGGGGGGTTGTGAAAGGGGGGTAGCAGTGGGGGGGGTGTGGGGGGTTGTGAAAGGGGGGTAGCAGTGGGGGGGGTGTGGGGGGGTTGTGAAATGGGGGTAGCAGTGGGGGGGTGTGGGGGGTTGTGAAAGGGGGGTAGCAGTGGGGGGGGTGTGGGGGGTTGTGAAAGGGGGTAGCAGTGGGGGGGGGGTGTGGGGGGGTTGTGAAAGGGGGTAGCAGTGGGGGGGTGTGGGGGGTTGTGAAAGGGGGGTAGCAGTGGGGGGGGTGTGGGGGGTTGTGAAAGGGGGTAGCAGTGGGGGGGGGTGTGGGGGGTTGTGAAAGGGGGGTAGCAGTGGGGGGGGTATGGGGGGTTGTGAAAGGGGGGTAGCAGTGGGGGGCTGGGGGGTTGTAAAAGGGGGGTAGCAGTGGGGGGGGGGTGTGGGGGGTTGTGAAAGGGGGTAGCAGTGGGGGGGGCCTGGGGGGTTGTTAAAGGGGGGTAGCAGTGGGGGGGTGTGAAAGGGGGTAGCAAGTGGGGGGGGAGGGGGTTGTGAAAGGGGGGTAGCAGTGGGGGGGGGTTGTGAAAGGGGGTAGCAGTGGGGGGGGGCCTGGGGGGTTGTTAAAGGGGGGTAGCAGTGGGGGGGGTTGTGAAAGGGGGGGTAGCAGTGGGGGGGGGAGGGGGTGTGAAAGGGGGTAGCAGTGGGGGGGGGTTGTGAAAGGGGGTAGCAGTGGGGGGGGCCCTGGGGGGTTGTTAAAGAGGGGTAGCAGTGGGGGGGTTGTGAAAGGGGGGTAGCAGTGGGGGGGGGGGGGTTGTGGGGGGGTTGTGAAAGGGGGGTAGCAGTGGGGGGGGGTGTGGGGGGTTGTGAAAGGGGGGTAGCAGTGGGGGGGCTGGGGGGTTGTGAAAGGGGGGTAGCAGTGGGGGGGCTGGGGGGTTGTGAAAGGGGGGTAGCAGTGGGGGGCTGGGGGGTTGTGAAAGGGGGTAGCAGTGGGGGGGGGGGTGTGGGGGGTTGTGAAAGGGGGATAGCAGTGGGGGGGGTGTGGGGGGTTGTGAAAGGGGGGTAGCAGTGGGGGGGCTGGGGGGTTGTGAAAGGGGGGTAGCAGTGGGGGGCTGGGGGGTTGTGAAAGGGGGGTAGCAGTGGGGGGGGGTTGTGAAAGGGGGTAGCAGTGGGGGGGGGTGTGGGGGGTTGTGAAAGGGGGTAGCAGTGGGGGGGCTGGGGGGTTGTGAAAGGGGGGTAGCAGTGGGGGCTGGGTGGTTGTGAAAGGGGGGTAGCAGTGGGGGGAGGGGCAGCTTTGCGTGATGAATGCCTTCGTCGATCCTGCGCGACCGCTTATAAATATTTAGCGGAATTAAATCGGGAGGGTGCGCGTGGGCGCGCGTCAAGCTACAAGCAAAGGTCCCCCGTGTAGCCCACGCAGCATGGGAGGGAGGGGGGGGGTCAAGTTGCTGTTCGCGAGTCGCAGCGACGAAGGGCGGCACGGCGCACGAGCGGCTGCGTGGTCAGCGCCGCGCCCGGCCGCCTTTGTCTCCCTCGTGGTCATGTTTACTGCACACCGCACCAGGGACTCCATTAAGGCTGAGTCGACCTAGGGGAGGCCCAGAACCGGTGGTGGTGGGTGGTGGTGGTGGTGGTGGGGGTGGTCGGGTGGGGGTATTGGTGGTAGTGGGGGTGGTAGTGGTGGTGGTGGGGGTGGTGGTGGTCGTGTGGGGGTGGTGGTAGGGGTGGTGGAGTGGTGGTGGTGGTGGTGGTGACAGTAGTGGTGATGGAGGTGGGGGTGGTGGGGATGGTGGTGATGGAGGTGGGGATGGTGGTGATGGTAGTGGTGATGGAGGTGGTGGGGTGATGGCGGTGGTGGTCGGGTGGGGGTGGTGGTGGAGGTGATGGTGGTGGTGGTCGGGTGGGGGTGGTGGGAGTGGTGGTGGGGGTGGTGGGGGTGGTGATGAAGGTGGTGGGAGTGGTGGTGGTGGGGGTGGTCGGGTGGTGGTCGTGTTGAATAATTATTCAACATCGCCTTGCCAGGCACGCTGAGGAGAGGCTTGTGGAGCCCCAATGTGGATTAAGGAAAGGGTTTTTCAGTTTTTTTTCAGTTATTTATTTTGGTATAGCCCTGTGAGCCATTCGGCTCTTGAATCGGGTGCAACCACAACAAACATAAAAACAAAAACACGAACAAGAAAACATCTTAAAGTGACTATGTGACCGTGCAACCAGAAAATCCAAGAAAAAAACAGCAAAATATTCCTGAAAAAAGCACCGTACACCAACGCTGTGTGCAAAAAATCCCAGTGGGATGCAAGTCAAACAACAACAACAAGACAACTTAGATTAAGGCCATCAGTCTAACTCCGTACTACAACAAAACAAACATGTCCAAACCAAAAAAACTTTTCCAAATCACCAAAAAACGAAGGGCGATCCTGCACAGATGCCATATTTTCTGTCCGTCTACTACAGCAGAGGTGTAGAGAATTCCAGCAAGACCTACATCTCTGCTTTATTTACCTGGTCAAGGCCTATGATACCATCAGTAGGCCTGGGCTCTGGGTTGTTCTTCGTGCTTTCGGAGTCCTTGACCCACTGCTCACAATCATTAAGGACCTTCTTGATTCTAGATTTAAAGCTTTCGTGACTGCTAGGATCCATACTCTTTGGTTCTATTGGGTAAAGTCACGTAGGTAAAAAAATAAAATAACAAGAAAAATCACGACGTTTCGGCCACAACACAAGCGGCTTTCATCAGGTGAAGGGACGAGACTGTCTGGAGGACAGCGCTGTCCTGTCCAGACAGTCTCGTCCCTTCACCTGATGAAGGCCGCTTGTGTTGTGACCGAAACGTCGTGATTTTTTTTGTTATTTTATGTTCACCTACGTGACTTTACCCAATAGAACCAAAGAGTATGGACCTTTCGATTTAAAGCTTTCGTGACTGCAATGATTCATCTTCTTTGGTTCTTTCGGTAAAGTCACGTAGAATGATAATAAAATAATAAATTGATAAAATAAAATAACACAATAATATTCTCACGACGTTTCGGCCACAACACAAGCGGCCTTCATCAGGTGAAGGGGGCGAGACTGTCTGGTAGGACAGCGCTGGAGTGAAAGAGCCACGTTCAGATACGGCCTTTAAGCTGTGTGAGAGGAACAAAGCGCCTTGACAAAGGAATTAGCATATAATTTAGCATTGAAATGGCTGAATGATTAGCTTGTGACTGGTCACAGAAATAGCTATGTTAAAAGTTAAAGCATACACACCCGCAGAGGCACCCATTGTTAAAGGAATTAGCATAGAATTTAGCATTGAAATAGCTAAGTTAAGGCATACACATCTTGACAATGGAATTAGCATAGAATTTAGCATTGAGATAGCTGAGTGATTAGCTTGTACCTGCTGCAGAAATAGAGCTTGTACCTGCTGTAGAAATAGCTACGTTAAAGTCAGAGCATACACATTCACCGAGGCCCTTAGTACAAATCAAACAGGAGAATTTAGCATTGAAATAACTAGGCGAATCCAGCATTGAAACAACTGAGTGATTAGCTAGTGACTGGTCACAGAAATGACTACACATCTGAGCTATTCACAGTACTATATAGTGAACCAATAAAAACTAAAATATAAATTACCTTCATGTTATCAATAAACTCTATATTCTCCAATCAGCTAAGCTACCAACAATAAGTCGTTATATATCACAATGCTATATGGCGAAAAAATGGGTGGATTCTTACCCTCAAATTTCAGCACCACGGATAGCTACGGGCCCCGTTCAGACGGACGAGTTCGTCCATGGTCGGAACAGAGGAGGGGGAGAGAGACAGCTGCGAGGCCCTAGTATGCTCCATAGTTGTAAAACTATACCATTAACCGTGGTGTGAGAGGTATTAAGAGGCAATGCTGGCGAAAGAGCTGCGGTCTGAAGGTCATCGTAAAAATACAATTAATTAAGAACAGAAATGATTTAAAACATCTTTCCAGTGGTTACTAAGCCTGAATCCATCTTCTCGGTTGAAATTGTCTCTGTGCTTGTATATGTGAATGGCCTCATGAACGAATCTCTCATGGTAGCCGGTTGGTTTGCAAAGAACCTCCGTCTTGGAGAAGTCAATGTCATGTGAGCCCACTGAATTATAACAGTGATCTGCCACGGCAGAGGAGTTCGTCCTACCGTGTTTCAAGTCTGCTTTGTGTTCGCGGATGCGGTCCGAGATATGTCTTTTGGTTTCTCCAATGTAGCTACTACCACAGAGGCACTTTAGTTTGTAAACGCCCGGGTACTGTATGTCTGGAACAGCATCTTTTACAGATGGAACTAAATCACGGATTTTATGTACTGTGTTGAATCGGACCTGGATCTTGTGTTTGTTCAGGATTTTGGAGATCTTTTTAGTGACCCCTGCAATGTAGGGTAAGGTGATGGTTTTGAGTGGCTCCACAAGAGGATCCTTCTTCATGACTGGAGTGATGGCTTTGCGGATTGTGTAGTCGGAGTAGCCATTAGCCCTGAGAGCCTGGTGTACGTGCTTGAGTTCACTGGTAATGTGTTCCTGGTCGGAAATGCATTGGGCTCTATGGTATAGAGTCTTGATGAGGGAGTTCTTCTGGGATGGATGGTGGTGGGAATCCGGTTTCAAGTAAGCATCTGTATGGGTAGCTTTCCTGTAGACAGAGTGGCTCATTGAACCATCATGTCTTCTTTTAATTAAGACATCCAAAAAGGGTAGTTTGCCATCTTTTTCGACCTCCATGGTAAATCTGATGGCTGGGTGTATGGAATTGATGTGGTCGCGGAATTGGTCTAGAGCAGGCTGGCCATGTGGCCAGATGACAAAGGTGTCATCAACGTACCTCTTCCATAAGGTCGGGCGTAGAGTGGCAGTCTGGATGGCGTCAGTTTCAAATTTTTCCATGAATACGTTGGCTACAACCGGAGATAGGGGGGAGCCCATTGGGGTGCCCTCAGTTTGTTTGTAGAAAGTTCCATTCCAGGTGAAGTAAGTGTTGGTTAAGCAATGTCTCACCAGGGGGGGTACATCAGTATGTAGTCCTTGATGAACCAGGTCTTCAATGATAGCGATGGTGTCAGGTATCGGGACTTTGGTGAACAAGGACACCACATCAAAACTGACAAGCAGGTCGTTTGGGGACAGGGAAATGCCTTTGATTGTCGATACCAGGTGAGTGAAATTTAGTACCGCAGAGGTGGTTTTTCCAGTGAAAGGTCGCAGTATATCAGCAAGAAAACGTGCCAGTTTGTAGGTGGGGGAGCTGATAGTAGAGACGATGGGACGACGGGGTGTATCTTCTTTGTGTATCTTTGGAAGGCCATATAATCTTGGTGGTCTGGCAGCAGAGGGCTTCAACGAGAACTGTTTGATCTCATCAATTAATGCTGTTGAATCAGAGATGATTTTGTTCGTTTTGGTGACCAGGCTGTTGGTGGGATCTCTTTTTATTTTTGTGTAGCTGCCATCGTTGAGTAGTTCTTGAATTTTGTTGTTATATTCTGTTTTGTCCATGATGACAGTGGCATTGCCTTTGTCGGCTGAGAGGACGACAATATCATCCCTATTTTTTAATTGAGATAATTCAAAACGTTCGTCTTTGCTGATGTTGCTGGGTGGCAACTTTTTGAGGGTTGCAGCGATTTCGGATCTTGCTACGTCTGCAGAGATGTGACTCAAGCCCTTGAGTGCAACGTCGACATGGGCAATGATATCATTAACCGGTAAGTGTCTCGGCATGACAGCAAAGTTTAGACCTTTAGCTACAACGGATTTCAGACCATCAGAAATGGAACTGTTACTGCGATTAATTACGACTTTGTTGACGTCTATCTTTTCGGTGTGTGGATCCAATTTTTTGCTGGAGAGGTGATTGAATTTGGAAATCAAATTGTCCCTACATTTGTTCGACATAGTGGCAGCCGAAGAGGTAGTCATATTGTCTACATGTTCCCAATCCGATGTAGACATTGTTGCTGTCAATTTTAAGTGTGATTTGTAGAGTGTCTTGTCTAACTGATCGAGTTCGGTGCGTGTAAGTCTGATTTTTTCCGAGATAAGAGCGAAGCTAGTTCTAGCTAGAATTCGTTTTGCATTGAGAGAAGTTGCAACAGCAGAGGTTAGTGTAAATGCGGTTGGTATTACCCTCTGCTGCCAGACCACCAAGATTATATGGCCTTCCAAAGATACACAAAGAAGATACACCCCTTCGTCCCATCGTCTCTACTATCAGCTCCCCCACCTACAAACTGGCACGTTTTCTTGCTGATATACTGCGACCTTTCACTGGAAAAACCACCTCTGCGGTACTAAATTCCACTCACCTGGTATCGACAATCAAAGGCATTTCCCTGTCCCCAAACGACCTG